>CAUJNA010003337.1:322500-440000 GCA_963377175.1 Effrenium voratum
CAAACACAAACACAAACACAAACACAAACACAAACACAAACACCAACACCAACACCAACACCAACACCAACACCAACACCAACACCAACACCAACACCAACACCAACACCAACACCAACACCAACACCAACACAAACACAAACACAAACACAAACACAAACACAAACACAAACACCAACACCAACACCAACACCAACACCAACACCAACACCAACACCAACACCAACACCAACACCAACACCAACACCAACAGGAACAGGAACAGGAACAGGAACAGGAACAGGAACAGGAACAGGAACAAAAACAGGAACAGGAACAGGAACAGGAACAGGAACACGAACACGAACACGAACACCAACACGAACACCAACACCAACACCAACACCAACACCAAAACCAACACCAACACCAACACCAACACCAACACCAACACCAACACCAACACCAACACCAACACCAACACCAACACCAACACCAACACCAACACCAACACCAACACCAACACCAACACCAACACCAACACCAACAGGACAGGAACAGGAACAGGAACAGGAACAGGAACACGAACACGAACACAAACACAAACACACACACACACACATAAACACACGTAAACACACGTAAACACACGGAAACACACGTAAACACACGTAAACACACGTAAAAACACGTAAACACACGTAAACACACGTAAACACACGTAAACACACGTAAACACACGTAAACACACGTAAGCACACGTAAACACGCAAGCAGGCAAACATGCAAACAGGCAAACATCCAAACACGCAAACAGAGCACACAAAAACACGCACAGACGCACAACCACACATACGCACATGCCTACACATGCACATACAAAATCATACAAATACAGCTGCAAATGCACACAGACACAGACGTACAGACGCACAGACGCACACACGCAAACAGGCACTCACACAGAGACAATCACACACGCACAGACACACACACAGACACACACACACACAGGCACACACACACACAGGCACACACACACACAGCAAGCACAGACAGACACACACAGACACACACAGACGTAGAAGACACAACGCACACACCCACACAATACAGAACACACAAAAAAGACACGCGCACGCACACGAACGCGCACACGCATGCGCGAGCGAGCACGCACACGTGCGCGCACGCGCGCACTCACCCGCGCACGCATACGCGCGAGCACAAGCACACGCGCACACACACACACAAACACACGCACTCACGCACGTGCACGCACACCCACACGCACACGCGCATGCGCACAAACAAACAACACGCATAACCACTAAAAAAAACGCGCGCGTGCTCGCGCGTGCAGACAAACAAGCACACGAGCACAAGCACGCACACAAACACAGAATCATGACCTATTTGGGTCGTTACCCCAATCCCATTGTGCTTATTCAGGCTGCAGGGGCAGGATAACCTCACAAAGGTTTTGGTTCACGACCTTGGGCCCTATGATGAAGATTTCTGTCTTGGGATCCATTTCTTACTTTAGGTCGGTCAACTGTTATCCGAATGTTACAACTTGCCCAGAACATGGGTTTGATCTTTGTTTTGCTTTCTTGTTGTCGCAACCCGGCCCAGCTCCTTCGCTGGCAGTGTTCATGATTAAGAATATCTGGGGTTCTGAGGCCAAGCAATTACGTGGGCATGCAGGAGGTTTCCCTAACCAGCCACCCGGTGCAGGCGCCACAAACAATTCAGAACCATGGCATACATTTTACCTCTTGAAAACTGTCCCCCTTCAAGCGATATCCATGGTAAAGGCCTCCGTGATAACGGGCTGGCGACATATTATCCAACATGTGTAGTACCTGGAGTCTCCGTTGCCCATGTTGCCCTAAAACTGCGGCATTTCATTGGACCATGTATTGCAAATCAGATCGCCTTCGATGTGTTCAGGGCTTGGCAGCCTTGGTACAGCGCACAGCCCGAGAAAGGCGCGTTCGGTCGCAAGGACGTCAACGTGAGTGTGTTGGAGCCATGCCCTTGTGGTGAAACGATTTTGACTGTTCCTTCACACATTGGCCAGCCGAGGATCATATTTCTTTCATGGACATTTGGTCCATGGGGTCAGCTTCCTACACAGACTAACTCACCCAGGGTCTTGTGACAGTCCCCTCCCTCTGGGCGGGGCAGATCTTTCCGGGTATCGATTTAGAACCTATTTTCATGGCGCAAGTTCTCATGGCGTCCATTTGTGCAATGTGCAATGTCTACCCTTCTCGTTGGTTGCTTGTTGACCTTGGCTTCCTGGAAATTCCAACCCAACCTGTTCTCTTCTAAGATATATCATCCTCAGTCCAACAATCACGGCAAAGTGGAGGACGCGACAATCTGCCTAACAGTCTTTTTAGACTGTGTCCTAAAGGTAATGATGCCCCGAAAAGGTGGGAGAAGTAATTATAGACAACACAGTGAGCATAGTTTCGTGATAAATGTCATAAGTTCACTCCGCCCTGGTGAGAAGGCCGTCATAGAGACTCAGGGCTATTTGGCTACATGTGCCCCCCTGCCTATTTGTGAATGACGGAGATGGGGAGCCGCAGAGTCGTCGGATGGGTCCTTGGTTGCAAGTTGCAAGCGGGTAATACTGCAAATGGCAGGCTTTCCTTGGTTCAAAGGGACCAACAAAAACATACTCAGCATTTGGCGCGGGTACAAGTTGCGTCTGGGTCAAGGATGCATAGAGCACCCTAACATGAAGGACAGTGACATACCATCTTCCTTGAGCAAGCAAAGAAGGCAATTCATCCCCAAGTCTTCCCTGATTGCTGCTCAGACCTCCCCCCCTGCCTTCCCCAGTCTACCTTCCCCAGTCCATCCTTTGGATCTCTTCCTCGCATGCCCAACTGAAGTCACAGGAGCTCCCCGGTGGTTTTGCGGATTCGCGCCTTCGGAAGGGCCTGAGGAGAGCAGCTACACCTGTCACGGTTCTCTAACATAAATATTTCTTCACGGAAGAGGCCTCCTCCGGGCGAAAAGGCACGGGGAATTTCTGCGATCTCACGGCATTGCCAGACTTAGCTTCCCTTTTTATCCTTAGCCTTTCTTCGCGTTCTGAAGGCCCATACAAAACCAGAACGGCTCGCCTTCAGAACCTCAGGTCCCGTTCTGGTTTTCCCATTTCATAGAAGACCAGCAGAAAGCCAAAGAGTTCTGAAGGCCCAAAGAGAGGCCAAACCGAGGTCTTGAGGCCACGGAGCAGATTGGGTCCCAGCGCCTGCCTCAGCCAACGAGTCGCGAGTCCGGAAAGCTGCGGTCGGCTTTAGGTTGGCTCATTGGGGAACCTTCAAAAGGCGGTGGTGTCCTTTGGGTTTTGGAAAACACCCACCAAAACAAATGGTCAACTTCAAAGACACCTTTTTGTGTGTGCTTTTTTTTGCGGGCTTCGGCAGGGTCTTGTAGTTTTGACGTTCTCGGGAGCCTGTGCAGTGAAGTTATCGACCGTGATAACGAAGCGCGAGGATACGAAGTTTCGTCTAAACATGGGGTGGGGTGGGGGATCTTTCATCGCAGTGACAGGTTTTTCAGGGGTTGACCCGCGCATAAATTTCATCACAGAAGGGCATTGAGGTTTGTTCGGGGGTTGACCCGCGCATCCCTCTTGTTTTTCTGATGGTACCTGTTTTGGGGTAGTTTGGAGCGCCCAAGGATCGACTTTACGCAAGTGCAGCGCCTCCTTCAGAAGCAGGCGGTAATGTCAGTCGTCCGGTCCAGCGAGCCGAGTTGTGTTTTTGGTCTTCCCCTGAATATCCGAAAACCTGAAATAATCTGTCTGTTGGGGGGTCCAGGTATACATACAATATACATATTATGAGCATACATTTGCACATGTTCTGCATGGCATGGCCAACCGAACAAACAGCAACAGTCAACAGCAGCTGCAAAACAAAAAATCCCGTTGCCGTTTGTTTGGTTCTTTGGTTCTTTGGCCTATTGCGCTCTTGATCGCTTTCGTCAAGAAGCATCTTGTTGTGGCCACCTGTCTCTAAAGCGTGCCACAAGCAAATGAGACAGAGCAACCGCACTCGGAGAAAGGCCTAGAAGTGTGGCAGGTTTGGGGTTGAAAGTTGAGGGTGTTTGTTTTGCAATTCAACTGCAACTTATTGCTATGTCATTTCATTTCCGATGTGATTTTTTTCAGCTCATGTCGTCAAACCCGCTGAACTCCCCGTAGCTCGCGCCTCGGCCAGGACCCCCTTGGCCTGCTGGCTGCCCGTTTGGCGCAGCGCGTCAACAGCATGGAGGCCATTCCCCACAGATCTCTTAGTCAGGTCAAGTTCGCTGAAGAGGTATCAAATATTCGCCGACTATATACTGAATATGGTTCTAAGGTTCGCTGAATCAAATATCTCATTTCTAGTTGTGCAAAAGGCTATGGGAATTGGATTTCCAACAGCTCTCGCCAAAGCTTTTACAAAGGCGCACCTGTCGCATTGTCATTTCTTGAAGGTTGTGCCATTGTTTGAGACGCAGGCAAACTGAAACCCAGGGTTTAACAAACTCAACTAAAGAGCATCGATCGGAATGAACTATTTCAAAGGGAAATCCGTGCAACCTTTTGTGGATAGTACGTGGGTGTCATGGGGAAGCGTTTGGCCCAATTTCTGCCTTCGGAATAGCATGACATGGTGGGGAAAGTCAAGCTCACCCATGAAGGATGCCAGCAAATTGTGGAGTTTGCTGAGGTTGATCGAAAGGGGTTGTCATAGTTAGTATCCCTGTGGGTTGGTTCTTTTGAACCTACTACAACTTGTGGAGATTGAGTTAGATAGTTTCTGGTTAAGAGGGAGGTGCTACTGGTCTGCGCGTGTTGGTGGTTGGCTTGCTTTAGTGGCTGCAACCCATCATATGAAAAATGAAACTTGATAAACCATACCCAGGATCAAAGTTATTATGCAGTAGGTAGTCTGCCATTGCCCTTTAAGTGCTTCAAGGTGTCCCTTGCTTCCCTACAAAACCAGGGGAGTGGAATCACTGGGATGTCACCTTTATTGCCCTCCCACCAGCTAACATGGAAGTGCACAAACCCCCGTAGAAAGACGACTTTCCTCTTGGAAAGGGCCTTTTTGCACTTCCAAGTTATATAGTTGGTGGAACAACTTTTGGGGGTGGATGAGCATCCATTTGCCACCTATTTTGATGTTCACCAGTACTTTGGGGTTTGACCCACAGCCATGTCACCTTGTGGAATCTCCGTTTCGGGGGGTCTCCCTGCGCCGAAGGCTTCGCAGTCCACGGGTACGCCAGTGACCCCACGGTCCGTGGAGAGCTCGCAGGACATCTACCAGGCGAGCTTGGGTTGGCCAAAGCTCCGAGTGGAACGCGTTTAGGAAAGTGAGGGAACCCCAAGCGCATGGCCATGGCTCCACACCGTTTTGGGATCCCATTTTGGGATAGGTGAATTCACCACCCATTTTAGGCTTCCTATTTTAGTGGTTGGATTGGTTGATGTTCACTGGGGGGAAGGGGCTTTGACCCATGCCCACATCATGTTTGGAGCAATGTCCTTTAGAGAAAACTCTAACCCAGCTTCAGAAAGGTTCCAGGAGAAATCAGCAATGGCTTCAGAGCTTGGCGCTCTATTGAAGGAACGCCCAAGTGGCATGGTTTGTGGTTTGCCATAGGTGTCCCAAAATGAAGGATGCTTAAATGGTGTTTGGGCAACCAAATACAAAGTATTTGTGTCGTCCCGAGCCCGGACGCCTCAGCCAATTGTTCAGCAGGTCAGGAGTTGCCGAAAAAACCTTGAAGCACCCGAAACGAAGCGGCTGCGACTTAGGATGACGAAGACTTGGCAAAAGAGGAGGAGCAGAGCAATTGGGCGGGAGTCTCAAATTTGAACCTGGCTGAGGAATTGGCTTCAGTGCCATCAACCATTGCCAGATTCAGCTCTTAGTGTTTGCCTTCATTTTCGCTTTCAACCAGCAGAAAAGTCATTTTCTTGCAGGGTCGAAGTCGGCCCAGGTACCTCCTTGAAGCCAGAAAGGCCGATTCATCCTTAGGACTTTTGTGAGGAAGGTCCCTGCGATTCAGCCCGCAGCAAGCCCCAGGACTTGGGTCGAATCGCAGCGCTGCCAACTCAGGTGGCGATCCCCGCAGTGTATGTACTCGGGGGGATCCTGCTGGCTGTCGGCGCTTTCCGCTTTGGCCGTGTGCTGAAAGCGACGTGAGTCGGGAGCGTTAGCTCTAACCAATGGTAGGACGTGCTTTGCCCAAGTGAACTGACTTGAACATCTGGCAGGAATTGGCAAAGATATGTGCATAGGGATGAGGGGCACGTTCGCCAGGGCATTTGTTGATGCTCCTCGATGGATGCGATAATAGATGTCAGATGCAGGATGTCAGGGAGATTGTGTGAATGGTGGACTGATCCACCGCCTCTTTAGCACTCCTGACAGATTCCAACATCATAAACTGATTTACCAATAAGATGCATATCCAGAGGTAGTGATCCTTTCAGGGCGTGCCAAAGACTCTGTGAAGCTTGTACAGTTACACGTGGAGAAGGCCGTTTCTGTCGGCGATGTCGATGTGACCCTTCCGTTGACAGTTGCAAACGAGAATCACATGTCCAACTTCAAAGCGCGTGTTCTCGGATTCCGTGGAGACGCACGCAGGTCCTTTTGTAGGTCACTCGACAGACAGTTTCCGTTTGCCTCTTGTGACGGGCTGAAAGCACGGATTTCACAGCGCGTTTGAACGCTGACCTGGCTTTTTCACCGCTTCGAGAGCGCTCGCTGATGCAAACTTTCGGTTCGCTCTCGCGGTGTTGATTCCTTTCATTTGGCGGTTTCAGCTGCTGAGACCGTCTCCATATAGCGGACTTGAACATCGTCTGCCATAGCGGAATTCATCCGGGATGCAAACAGGAGATGAACAATATACTTTCCACTCGAGCTCAACCTATCCAGTTTTGTATCCCGGGATATTCTGGGAAACGGTGTGCTTTCATTCTGTGAATTAAATGCATGACACCTCTGACAGTCCTGGAAAGCGTGAAGCCGTCTTTTGGCGTGCACCAATACTCCTTGCCGATAAATACCAAATGCGGCTCGAGCGTGCGCAGCCCCAATTCGATGCTAAGAGGGTTTGCCCAGTTCCTGAGGCAAGCTGGAAGGCTCATTTTAACCTGACGACGAGGATGCTGCCATTCAGATTGCTTGTTGAAAGTGCTGTAGTTCTAGATGTCTAAAAGAAATGTTTTGGCACCGCGTTCAAGTGCGCAAAGGTATTGTTGTGTTGTGCTGGCAATCCTGACGCTTGGTTGCTCGGCCTCGCGACCAGAAGGATGTTTGGACAGTCTTCCCCCCGTCCCGAACCGCAATGGAACCCGGAACCCAGGTATGCAACATTGTGCCAGAGCAAATTTTCTGCTTGAATGACACGAAGTCGGACCATGCAATTAAGGGGGTCCCTTTTGCCCTAGCTCCGAGCCCGTTTTGGCGGAGTTCGATCAGTGTGGGCAGTCTTGCCACTGGTGCCACGTCGGCACAGGGCAAGCGGCAAGCTCTTCAAAGGAAAGACTGCCGAACGACGCGCGGAAAACTGCCCGAAGTTCTCCATTCATGCGAAGGGCCATGGGTGTTGACTGTTTTGGGCACGAGGCTGGAAGCGAATGCTCGCTCCCGGAGTGACTCATGGAGTTGCGATTTTCCGGGAAAGCATGGCTTCCCTCTGAACAAGATACGGCGCGATCGGGCCGTTTTCAGTGCTTCGGTTCTTGCCCTATGAGCTTAGGGGCTCTTTCCGCGCGCGCGTCGCATTTCATGCCCGTTGCCAGTGGCCCAGCGCATGGGTTGCACCGTTGGACCCCTAGTTGGACTCGAACACTCGCCCACAGTTGGGGAGCGAGAGGTAGTGCTACCAACCGCGAGCGCGGTTGAGCTGATGGCTGGTGTTTGCTGTATATATATATATATACTTATAACTTGTAGCACAAATTGCTCAACCGCGCGGGGTTCAGCGGAGCGGAGGCTCTGAGGGGCCGATTTGATTTCAAGGATTTGAAAGGAGGGGCCATGCTCAAGAAACCACTCTTCGAGCTGACCCGTGCCAGGCTATATACAGACTGCCCACAGACTCAGACCTGTTGTCCAAAAAGCAGTGCACTGCTGTCGGAGTTCCAGAGGCCATGGTTGAATCGTTTGAACCCAAAAGGGGGCACGCATGGGCATCCACCTTAGGTTTCTGTTTCTATCCACGATATGCAGTCAGGGGAGTGTGGCTGAAAGAAACGACCCGTTGTGTTGGGATGCACGTTCTGCTCCGAAAGAATTTCTCCCTATGCAACCACACCTCCCCCCCGCCTTGTTGCAAGCGATGCTGTGCTGCTTTCCTGGCTGAAGCGCTGTCGGCTTGTCGTATGGAAACGGGAGGCGAAGTCCTCCAGACACCCAAAACCAACAAATGGTGAGGGCGTAGCAGCAATTGCCAGCTAAGGCCAACAAAAAGCCTCACAAGAAAGGCCAAGAAACGATACCCCAAAACGGTGGTGTTCATTTTTTTTTTTTTTTTATGGTCTATTTGGAGTTCCTGCGTGTGCATCCTTGACACTCAGCATCCATGCACAAGCGTGGCTTGTTGGCTTCGAGCTTTACTTGAAAAGGATTTGCCTAGGGCGAGGAGCTGGAGGGCACCGCTTGCCTTGGCTCCGGGCAAGTTCGCGCCCCATGCGGAAGTTGGAGATGCCCGAGTCCGGTAATTGGAACCCGGGACGAATGAACCCCTAGTTGATTGTATATTAGGAGGTGTCCCAGTTTAGCGGAAATCCTTAACTTTGTTTGGGGAGTGCCGGCCTAATCATCAGGCGCCAGGTTAAGCAAGTGGCTTGTGCCAATCAGCCTAGTGCAGATCCTTTAGTGTTGCTCACTCTGCCAGAGCCCTTTGAGAGCCATGCTCCTTGCACGCTTTCGGAGCGGCACCAACAAAAAAAACGAGCTGTGTGCTTTGTTTGAGCTCTAGGCCTTGTCGCAACTTATATAGAATGTCGACAGAACCACGGCTGCTTCCATCCATCGGCAGGCAGAGATTGACGAGCAGCCGGAGGTGGACATGGTGCATGGCAGACTGACCACTGCGCTGACCATGAAGGCGATGTGATGCGGAGAATCAAGGAATTCGACGGAAGGGATGTGACACTGTTTAAGAACATTTGTTCAATGATTTTCTCCTGTTGGTTTTAAAGGGAATCTATCACTACTTGAATATTCTCTTTTTTTCCAAGGGTCTTAACCAAATGGAAGACATGGTTTTTATTTGCAGGGTATCCTCGCACACTGGCGGGTGCTTCATGTTTTCTCTGGTTTTTTGGCGTTGCCCTTAACCAACCACCCAAGCGGGTTGCTTCCCTTTTGATTTTGGCAAGGCTTTCCATGTACATCGACCAGCAACATTTTCCCATGGCCTCAGGGAAGGGCTGGTTTGGTGCGGTGATTTAATCATCACCTTCGGAAAGGGCAATTTCATGTTGATTTTGCAAGAGACATCGAGGAACCCAGGGATTCGGCAAATCACATGTTTTCTCTGAGTCATTACGCAGGCGTTTTGAGATGAACAGCTTTGGCAATGTGTTCGCACGCACTGAGTCATGCATAGCACTGCCCTGACCTTTTTCCGGTGAATCGTGGAGATGGGGCATTGACGGCGACTGGCCGGAGGCGTAGCTCCGAGGATCTTCGAGGGACCAGGCAACAGAAATCGGCTCTTGGGATTCAGCATGGCTGCGGCTGTCCAGCTCACGCTGGCGGCAGCCGCAGACTTCGGGACTTCGGGACTTCGGGACTTCGGTCGGTGGGCGGGCTTGTGGCGACCGCCCAACAACCGACACCTGTCGGGTGGGGAAACAATAATTCAAACACTTTAGAATAGAGCAGTGGCCGTGATGCTGTTCTGTGAGAGGACCTGAAAGGGGTTTGGTGATTTATTGGCTTACAACCCCCTCCTTTTGTGGAACAGGTACAACCTGGAGCACCACCATTGTGGAAGGGGTTCTTACCGGGAGTCATCGCTCACTGGAGCTATTCAACCCCTTGAACATGTTGTTGCTGCCAAGCAGCATCCTTTGGGGTTGCCAGTTTTGAGGTGAACAAAGGCCTTTCAATAAACATCGGATTGCTGCGTTTCGAAGCAAAACCTCCATCTAAGCTTGTGGGAACTGGGGTAGGTTAAGGTTCAAAGTCGCAATTTGGAAAATGAGGGAAAGAAGAAGGGGCAAAGGCTCACAGCTCCCGAGTTGGTAAAAGCAGTGGGGATTCTGCGGATTTCACCGAGGGGCAAAGGTTCAAAGGTACTACGTCTTCTCAAGCGCAGGTGGTGAACAACAGCGGCACCTTCTCAGCGGGCCCCAACACGCCGAGCAGCGGGAATTTCATGCCAGGGCCTCAGGGGAAGGGGAAGTAAGCTGAGCATTTTGCCGATGTCCTTCTTTCCTTTGGCTTGGTGGTTTCTTGAAACAATTACACGTGATGCTCCATGATCATGAGGTAATTTGGTTTCAAGGTAGCCTGCAACCCCGTTCTGTGTTTTGGGACCATTGTATTGCCGGGTTCCTTCAAGTGAACTTTTGAAGGTGTCCGAACAAAATACTTTGGGGTGGGGGAATCTCTTTAAACCACCATCAAGGCATTTTTTCCGAGGATGTCATTTTGACGAAGCCAGTGGCAGTTTCCCTTCAACCAGGCCACGAAGGTGTTTGGGTTCCGTGTTTTATTTTCTCGGGACACCCTGGAACATCAACCCTTGGGCTCGAGGTGACGTATTCGGGAAAAGACCGGAGACTTCCGGAGACCTCGCAGGCAGAGCTTCACGCCACGGGAGTGCCCCGTGGCGGGTTGCCCGCAGCCCGCGAAGGGCCCCGACGGCTCGGGGCCCAAAGGAGTGGCTTCGCGCGGGATGTTTGAAGACTCAGGCCCGTTATTTCACAAAGTACACCAAAGATGTTTGTTTTGAAGAATCACTGAAGCATGTGTTTTACAGGGAATGGCCCAACAGGTTTAAAAGCTCGACCAGGACGATTCAGGTTCACCTCGGGCTTTCAGAAATCCGATCAAGCCTGGCAGAAGAAGCGTCTGATTAAGTTGCCACCAGACACTTGGGAATGTTCTACAAAAGTTCGGCTCCAACACCAGCGCAACTTTGATTTTGGGACTTGGAGGGGTCCAATCGGAAACCATTGGTTGCACAGACTCAGCCCAACCAAAATCGAAACCGAACGGCCACATGAAGCTGACGTAGTATTGGGGTAGCCCCAAGCCAAAATTGGCTGGGATATTCGCTCCTTTGATTGTCTACATGGACTCGAGTAGACTTGTTTACCTGGATTTGTTTGTGACTCAGACGCAAGTTGCTCTAAGTTCTAAGTAACAAGAGTATGCATGCTGCGACTACTTGTGCCCCACCGAGAGAAGCACGTTTTCCGAAGTAGGATTGATTCAGTACTAATGGCCGGGCTGCTTTGCCTTCCTTGCCTTGCTCAGCAAGTTGGTGACAGAATGCTGCAGGCCGCGATCGAAGTTCCAAACATGATTTGATGAATGCACACGGGTCCCTAGATTTCACCTATGATCTCTCGAACACGGATGTGGGCCCCAAGTCACGCACCGAGCCAGACAACTATTGTTCGGGTCTCCTATTCTTGAAGACACTCATGTTCGTTCATTGAATCTTGGCAGAAACACCCCCGCTCCCCAGTGTCCAATACCATTTGGACTGGGGAACGGGTCCAGTCTTGTCCGTCTCCTACCCATCTCGTAGAGTCTCCGAGCCGAGCGGCCGCCGTGTTGTCTCAGGATACAATCTACTCCGGCGCGGGCCCCATAGGGGAGAGAACGGGTCTTGTGGCAGACGGGCCTGTAGACTTGGTGGCTCCCAGCCATCCGGTTCCTTAGCTTTTTAGACTTTTGGTGTGGGGGTTTCCAGTTGACCCACTAAAAGTTAAACTTTTAGCAGGGGATTTGAGGGCAGCCCAGTAGATTCATCAGCTTGGGAGGGCCTGGGCCAGTGGCACGCTCTTGTCCAAAAGCTGGCTTGAGCTGACGCTCAGGTGGCGCCCTGCCTATCAGATTCCTTTCGGTGTGGGGGGTAATTAATAGTTCAACAGCAAGTCCGGGGCCCCAAAGAGTTCCTCCGACGTCATGTTCCAAGTTGGCGCGGGTCCCGGTTGTTTTGCTTACAGGTTTTGGAGCTTTCTGTGCAAATTAAAACTCGGGACCTCGCACGCGGGGTGCGTTTTGTTTTGTGATCCCCGGCCTGATTAATTTGTATTTCATGGGGTGGGTCTCCCTTGTTCTCGAGTGGCAAAGTATTCTAATTCACCCAGGCTGATGAGGATCATCTTGAAAGGGAGTCCGCTGTCTTGCCAGTTGCTGGTATAGTAGGGCCATTTCCCTGTTGGTCTTGCCGGCTGGCTACCTAGGTGACCTACAGGGTAAGAAAATGAAGACACTGGAGACAGGGCGGTGCATTGGGAATCAAAACTGCTGGAATCCCGTCCCATCGCTCCCCCCCACCTGCAGTGCCCGTTTCCCGGTTTCTTCATAGAGTGCCCATGAATGTCTACCACCGGGTTTTTCTATCGACCGAACCAGAAGGCCCCTTTTCCATGGCCACGGGAGGTCTGACCCAAAAGAAAAACAGCAGGGAGGAGGGGGGGGGAGGAGTTCTGTTCTCCCCAAATGACTCCTAGGTCCCCCAGTAGGGCCCTCTTACCCCTTTTTCTTGGGGGGGTCCCCTGAAAAAATTGAACTACAGAAAAAAAATGGTACCCTTCTGACCTCTCTACTGGAGGACACTCGCCTGGATCGGGACACCGGGACTTCCCACCCAGCCTCTCAGGAGATGGTCGGACGCCTCTGGCTGGCCCGACGGCCAGCTGCCGGGGGAGATGGCCAGCTGCTTAGGTCGAGTTCGATGTGCCAAGCTTTTTTAAACCCCCCTGAATAAGCTATTTGGGGTTGAAGTTTTCTTTTTTTTTTTTTTTTGGGGGGGGGGGTAGTTTAGCAATCAGAGGTAGACCTTAGGGACACCAAGAGGTTGTTTGTTTAGTTTCGCCGTTTGCAGGTTCCCAAACCTTGGCTAGAATTCTGGAGGTTAAGGCGTTCTAAACCCAAAGTTTCCGAGGGTTTCGGGACCCAGAGACCCCAAAAAGCAGTTTTGATGGCACGCAGGTGGGAACCAGAATCGCAGGGAGGGGGGGGGGCCAAACAGTTTATCAGCTATGTCTCTCAGATTTGGAGACAGCTGAGCATGCTAGCCCTGGCCAAGCTCCCAGATGCAAAATGGACGCTTCAGATGTGTCTTTTTGCTGAACGCTCAGGCCGTTGTTTGTTTGGAGGCCAAGCCCACCTCTCCGCCATCCCAAGGCTCTAGTGGTAACTTGCCGCACAATTCTTTCCGGGAATCCTTCTTCCCGCAAAATTATCAGAGGCTTGGACAATGGCTGGGTTTGAAAAGAAGGAGGGATCAACCCCTAGAAAGGCCCTACGCAATAGGATGGCCAGTTCCTTGGGCAAGGCTGTAAGTTGCTAGAGCATTCGCACATCTATTTGTTGAAGGTGCTTGTTTGCAAGAGGGAAATGAGCATGAGCGGTAGCTTTAGTTGCACCTTGAACAAATTGAAGCTAATCCTGCTCCTGTTTCAGCGCAATACTCAAATTATTCCAAACATTCATGGAACTACCTAGTTATTCAATGGCCCTTCTGGCTAAGATCGTTCCCCCTGGGGCAACATGATATGCTTAAGCCGTCCGATCCCAAGGATTCCTTCCTTGCCCGAACCGGCTGATCCATATCAATTTTGTTCAGAGTCAGGCCATAGTTCTTGCGCTTCAGGCCAGTTCCGCAGCGAATCACGGAAAAGAAACGTAGCCAGCGGAATCAGGGGAGACAAGAGGACTCCCTTAGCCGAAAGATTCTCATAGCCCTTCTGAAGAACCCCTTATGAGAAAGAAGATTCTACAGGGTTTGGGGGGGAGCCTTTGTCGCCAATGGAAGATGGGGCAAGGCCTTTGCATGGCGGCGACAGACGGAACAATCCTTTTTCCTCCACATTGTTTCGGCACTACACTGGGTCAGCAGTGGATGCATCATTGCTCAGAGTGCCTAGCCTGAAAAATGAAGGGTGTTCAGGGTGGCCTTTTGGTTTTCTTGGGGGACCCCTCCTGATGGCTTGGTCCTCTTGTGATTGCTCTGTAAACACATCCTTCATGTGTGTGTGTGTGTGTGTGTGTGTGTGTGTGTGTGTGTGTGTGTGTGTGTGTGTGTGTGTGTGTGTGTGTGTGTGTGTGTGTGTGTGTGTGTGTGTGTGTGTGTGTGTGTGTGTGTGTGTGTGTGCGTGTCTTACTGAAAGAGGCCTGACTCAGGAACCAATATAACTATTGTAGAACCCACCCAACTCCAATGGTTTGGCCTATATATATATTAATATATATATATATATATATGTAATTAAAACATGGGAGAACTAGAAGCATTCGTTAAAAACCATCAGGTCAAACCACACGCACATAGCTACACACTGCAAGGTGGATATATATATATATATAGGTATACACATGCTTTTGACATGAAACTACTTTGTCTTATCTACGTGGGCGCGTTTGCCGGTCGCAAACCGCTGGGCCCCTGCCCAGGACAACGTGGTGCTGCCGCCGGAGGACAACGTCCTGCTGGACATTGTGACCCCCAAGCTGCCGGCGGCCCAGCTCTCCATACGGACGCTTGGAGTTTGTGTTCTGCCTATTTTATGGCGAGCGCACTTCTTAAGGCGTGCTCACCATCATGTAGGTCCTTTGCTTGAGGATCCAATGTCTCAGGTTCTCAGGTTTCGAAGAAGGATCTAATTTGCTGATCCCCTCAAAGGAGACTTTTCTGCGGGAGGTTGTTTCCTCGATCGCCAGGCACTGGCTGGACGTCCAGGGGCGCTTGGAGTTCGACAGGGAGAAGAACACCACCCTGAACGCGCACTCGGTCAAGGCGTTGTGAGTGAGCCCAGCAAATGGAGATCTGTGTTTTCCCCATCACCTCTCAAAAACCTGGAGTCCCAAAATCGGTGTCCTTGCACTGCCCCAAAAAATGCACCCATTTGATCGGTACCCTTAAAAAAAGACGGTGTGCGGAAGGCATACATTGAGTCACCATCCTATTTTGTCTTGATAGGTTTGAGCTTTCAGGCAACGCATGGTCTCCCAATCAACCTCAACTGAGTGCCCAGTGACACTACCTTGCTCTTTCTTGTTTTGAGTTACGTCCACCAGGCAAATGACCTGGCTGACGGCAGTTTGCTGCGCGCTTTTGCGGTTCATTGTGTTCTCTTTTCAGCTTCGAGTGGCCAGGGCTGGATATGCCATCATTGCGCACTGTCAAGCACAGCGCAGAATGCAGGGCGAGTGCACAGAGCGCAGATCTTGTTGTGTTCGTGGCTCTCCCAACATTACAATACCTGAATGCTGAGAGGCCAGCATTCATTGTCCGTACGATGGAGCCCTGAGTTCATAGCATCATTGGGGATGTTCATGGCAGATCTTTCATCCCAAGTTTTCGTGCTGGTTCATGGGCCTTTCAAGACTACCTTAAGTTTAGTTGTTGCCCAGAAGGTGTAGGCTTTGTGCCTACGTTTGGGCATCACATCCTTCATCCCAAGCGCTCTAGATGGTGGGCCCAGAATTTTGAGGGGTGGTCCTGCACTTTTCCCAAGTATGCAGGATGCAAGCCTGCTGCTATAAGACGTGCTTTGAGGGTTTCGAGTTTTGTTTCGTTGGCTCCCTTGGTGGTTTTGTTGGCCTCTCAGGTTGAACCCCCTCCAGTCCAGCAAAGCATCTAGACGGGTGGGTTGAAAATGACAGGTGCCCTTTGAGTTTTCGACCAAAAGACACATTTCTGGCATGTCCCTGGGTTTCACTTCCGGCGACCACCCCCAATCCCCGATGTTTTTTGCTTTCAACCCGCGCAGGTTTGGGGCAAGATGGAGATGGGCACAGCAGCGGGGCACCTCAGTTTCGCCGAGGCGACAGGAGTTTCAGGGGACCATGAATTCAAGGAGGGGGTGTCGGGGTCGGGGGGGACGGTATTCTGCATTGGTGCACCAACTGACCGGCCTCAAATAGCTTCACAAACGCCTGCGGTTGATTTGGCCCATTTTGGTCGCCGACGGGCGGGAATCGCAGCGCCCAATGAAAGCTGAGGCCGACCCCATTCCGCCCAACGTCAAGGCTGAGGTTGTCCTTTGGGGAGATGAGCAGGCGCGAGGTGCTGGGGTGGGGTGCTGCGGTGTTGCGAAAGGTTCAGTTTTTGGGGCCCCTCAGTTCAGGTGAGTCATTGCACTTCACCCATTTGGCATACAATTCCCAGAATGACCAGGACGATTCTTGACAGCGACTGCCTATATTTACAGCAGACTGCAGCCGGGCTGGGCGGACATATGTTTGGGGCAGCATACGGAACTAGGTGGAAAACGAGCGCCATGACATATAGGTGCTTGAGAGCACAAACGCACATGCGGCGTTGGAAAGCGGCAGGGTTGGAGAAAGAGGGTCGAACACTCGACCATTGAACCATGTAGCAAACAACTGCCGAAGCTGCCGCAGCTCACATGTGGTTATGTGACATGCCAACAACTGCCTTGCTGGGTAGCACAAGGCCAGTGAAGTCCTGATTCCTCTGGTATCATGTTCTCATATGTTCTGAATTGTCCATTAGACCTTCTTTCTCCAGCCAAGTTCTTCTTTTCAGTGCCCCCTTCTCCCACCTCCTCTATACATTTAAAAGCTGGACGCCTATGGCGCTCCCTGCCAGTCCATTACCGTCATCATGACGGAGGGGCTCTTCCTGGTGAACAAGGCGAGTTTGGGTCTGTACTCGGAACCCACTGCAGTTCACGCCGCTGAGAAGTTATGAGAACCAGGCGGTATTGGTATGGTGCTTGGTGGGTGCAAGTCATATGTTGCTGACACTTGAAGAATCGCGCTTCTGCGTGCGTGTGTGTGCGTGTGTGGAAACGTCAACTGTGGCTGACACCTGCCTGAATGAAAGTCACAGGCACATGAGCTAGTGTTTCAGCAGAAAGCTGAGAAGCTCAAAAGCGAATCAACCTTTGACCTGACCTTCCGGTCAATCTGTCAACTTGGCATGGCCCCTACATCTCTGTCATGTCTAGGTCCTTGGGTAAATGTGACGTCAACGACATGCCGGGCTGCAGGATCATAGCGCCGCGTCGCGCTGGTGGTCAGTGCGTTTGCCAAGGGCATGCCCCCTTCCCCGGAATATGCGTACCTGCTGGAGTTTCATTTGTGGTTTCCGGTTTGCCTGTTGGAAGACTATCGAGATAAGGGAGTTGGGAAACCCTGCCCTTCCCCGCGGTGAGGAAAGGCAAAACATAGAGAACATCCGAGCAACCACAAAGCCAATGACCTCGACGACCAGATGACAATTGAAAGAGCAACATAGCGTTGACCGAGCAATCACAGTGACTGGTTCATTGACCCACCCCTTCCCCGCTCTGTGTAATCAATGAGCCAATTCAGTCGGAAAGTCCTGAGGTGCCCAAGCTGCGCGGGGACAAAGCCGAAGTTCTCCCGGAAACGTCCATGACACGTGGGCAGGGGTGCCTCAAAGTCCGAAAAGAGGCGATGGCCCTTCTTTGCATTTCTGTTTGGAACCAGCACGAAGAGGAGGATTCCATTTCGAACAGCTACGACGGTCTAGCTATTGGTAACGAAATCGTTTGGGGGTGGCTTCCCATGGGAAACCAACAGGATCTTAATTTCTCGCTTGTTTGACTTTGTGCGGGCTCAGGGGAATCTTTTTGGGCAAGGATCCGCATCAGCAACACACGGTCAGGTGGTCGCCGTTCTGGGCAGCCTCTCAGCGGTCGGACCCTTGACTTGCTGGACGCGATTCATCAATAGACTGGTACGTCTCTTGCTGTTGCCCTTTTTGGTCTTGCTTTACAGGGAAACCAGCGGAAACCCGCCATTTGCGGTCTCCCCCCGCATTTGGAGACAAGCCCAGATGCTAATAGGATGTAGCGCAGTTGAGGAGGTGCATTATATGCATGCTCTTGGTTTCAGGGCCATTTCTCTAATAGCAAGTAGGTCCCCCAAAGGAAAGTACTCTTCCCACTGATTCCGGTCAGCCTTTCCATGCTTGCAAAAACGAGCAATGGTCATGTTTTCCCTATTTTGCTATAGTGACATGGGGTCACACCAAGATACGATAGGGAAGTGGGGGTTGCTCACCAAAATCCAATTCAAGAACACAAACATTGACCACGGCTCACATCCTACTGCAGTCCCTTGCTCCTTAGGTGGGCAGCCCCAGCACCACCAGCCAGGCGGGGCGGGGATAGGGATCGGAAGGGGCGGAACCGTGGACTTCCCCGGCGTGCAAAATATCCTGGAGCCCAAAACGGCAATCCCCAATAAGAGATTCCTCTACAAGGTTTTTCCCCGTGGTTGCCAGACATAGAAGTGCACAGACCCACTGGTTTCCATTTGGAATGGGATCCTGTGCACTTCCACGTTTGTTGATGGGAGAGTAAAGTGGGATCCAGACCGACGGCAAAGCTGAGCAGGGAAAGCGAGCTGCAGCAGGCAGCAGTCATTAGAACGGAATCTTGGAGCTTTTGGGGTCCAGGAGAGCAACGAAATAAGTGATCAGATTTTCACCTCTGATGGTATTCGTTCCTGGGTGTAGTGGGGAATCATCACGATTGGAGGGGCTGGGGAGCCCCTGTGAATAAATTGGAGTGGACTAACCTGGGGTCAACATTAATCCCTCCGCCCTTCGGGTTCAAACAAGCACACATTGACCTGACAGAGTCGCGGAAGGCCTGGACCCGGCTCGTGTCCACGGCGGACACAGGCGAGACTTGGGAGACTTAGGATATGAAAGTGGTGGGCGTGCCGAAGATTCTTCAGGAGTCTTGCTCTGCATCTGGAAGGATGTGGGTGTGTCTTTTGGCTGAGGGGAGCCACCAAAGGGAAACCACCCACTTCAGGGGTTGCCCTGCCAACCGACAATGCGCCGCTATGAGGGGAGCCGCGCTCCTTGCGCAAGGGGCCTCTTCTTCCTGCTGTGAGGGCACCAGGAAACTAGTGTATGCAGGAGACCCAGACCCCCACGTTTCTCCCAGCTGGAGATGTGGACATGAGGTGTGTGCCTTAAAGAATACAAGGGCCATAAGGGGTAGAGCTTGGGAGGAAGTGGTTGAGTTCTGCTAGGTCCCCCACTAGTGCCCTTCTCTCCCCTTTTTTGGGGGAGGGTTCCGCTAAAATAGACTACAGAAAAAAGTTGGTACCCTTCTGACCTCCCAAACTGGAGGACCTAGACTCTCCTGGACCGGGACACCGGGGACTTCACACCCAGCCTCTCAGGAGATAGTTGGACGCCTCTGGCTGGCCCGACGGCCAGCCGGGAACCTAGTCTGTGTTTCTTCTTTTGAAGGGGCCCGGCGGTTGCGGGATGCTCCCTTGGGGCAGCCAGGCGCCACACAGCTCATCGTGCGCGGCAATCAAGAGGATTGGCCACTGGGCGCGCAGGCTTGGGACTTGGAGTCTACTTGGGAGTTGTTCTTTGCATAAACCTGCCATGTGGGTTTCTTTCCGTTCCGTCTTCCGGTTCTTGCAATGTTCTTCCAGTTCCTACTCCTTTCCTTTCCATTCCTTTCCACTACTTTCCATTCCCAGCTAGTCGCGCAATATCTCGTGTACAGAATGTTGAAGCGGCGAGTGTCCTTTCCAGGTCCTTCAAATTGCTGGCCATATCTTTTGAAACGAAATGGAACGGAAATGGAAAGGAAACTGAAAGGAACTGAAGGACATAGAAAGAACGGACAAGGAATTTCGAATGGAAAGAAAAACCCACGTTTGAACTTTGTTAATGCCAGTGAAGTGAGGTGAGTCCCCCTGGCACCCTGGCACATTTCTCCGTGCTGCCTCATTTCTCTTGGGTTTTACGCGTGGTTGTGGCAAGGAAGCGGTGGCAAGCTTGAGAAGGGGAGAAGGGGGACGCCCGACGGGAAGGCTAGCTCTTTGGGTACCCCAGACGAGGGTTCATATTTCAGCTTTGTCAGAGATTGCCAATATCGGTCAGAAGTCGTTCTGGCTTTGCTCAATCTGGACTCAGTATATGAGTAGTCGGTCGCGCATCCAACCGAATGCAATCGAGCGCAAGCTTCTGATCCGCTGAACTTCCGCAACCGAGCGCATTGGACCAAAGTGCCAGGGTATACGTCGAAGGGTCGGCCCAGATCGGTTTCTTGCGACAAAATATGGCGGCCAAGCGCCGGGTTGCTCCTGGCTAAGCAATGTGAGCAACTCGGAAGTGTTCTGAGAAAAATGGCAGAGGTTCCACGCGGTGAAATCAAATGCAAGCTAGCATACCTTGGCAAGCTAAAGAGCCAGTCTTGACAACATGGTTATGAGTTTACATGATTCACCCTCAGCAAGACGGTTGGTAGTAGACATAAGACCCCATGTTAAGATGATGTCCACCAAAAGGGTGCCTAATTCAATATTGTTGCACCCAAGACTGCTAGATATCACTGCCATACTTTGACGACCTGCCCTCAAGTCCTCGAAACTGGGCACCCGTTTTTGGGGTTTTCCTGCGGGCCATTGTCACTGGTCCGGATTCTTCGCTTTCCACTTCGCCTTTTGAGCCAAGTTGGGGTGGGACCTGAAACCAGATCCAGCCACAAAAAGTGCACCAACCACATACCGCAAACCCTCTTGAAAGGCTGTAAACTTCCCGGTTCCCTTAAGCTTGCAATATGCAGGGCATCCGCAGGGATGGCCAGCGCCAGGTCGCAATTTCCGCGACCGAGTACCCGCAGCCTCCAGCCACCACCGAGACCGAGGCCCGAAGAAATGCTGCACCTGCGATGGATGATTCCCTGAGACAAGCTACCTATCAACTGGTGCATTTCGTCCATCAACAGCATGGTGGACACTTCGGGCCTGTTTTGCAACCTCCCTCTTTAGCATGTTGTGTGCCTGGATTGTGTGAAAGCGCTCTGAGGGGCCCTCCTTTCCAGGATAATTATTTGGAGTTTTGTCCGCTATAGCCCCCTGATTTTACGCCCAAACGTCAGTTGTGAAATGATTGGGATTTTCTTCTTTCGGGCCCCAAATTTTCGCTCGAGCGCGAGTTGTTTGATGGATTCGCAGTCTTCCCTTGTTTAATGTCAATTGGTTGTTTTCTCCGCTTTAGCGCCCCTGATTTTACGCCCATGCGTCAGTTTTAAATGGTTCGGAATGTTCTCCGCTTTTAAGCCCCTGGATTGTTTTTACGCGCAAATGTAAGTTACTTAGTGGATCTGGGAATTCCACATTGGATACTAGAGTAACTAAGAGGAAACAGCCCCCTGCAAATCAGAAATCCGACTCGAATCTCCTGCTTTCGGAGCGTCTTTCGGAGGTGCGGAAGATTGCCAGTCCGCCTGTCTATGACGCACCGGACCCCAGAGATATCCAGAGGCTTTGCATCGGAAGAGTTGTTAAGCCGCTTTTGGTTTTCACGGGAGATGAACTTGATTGGCAAAGGTTATATGTATTTATGCATTTCGTCAAGGTGTGTATTTCTGTGCTGGTCTTCAAGGCATGTGGAAAACTTGGTGTTGGGCCTGTTTTCTGCGATTTCAAAGTGACAAACCAGCAATGGGATCAATGGGAATGTCTTTTGAGTATATGTCTATTGTGTAAGATCGCCTGATTCACGCCATGGTCGTGGGAAATCAGCTTGTCAGTTGCAACTCTCTGTGAGAACATATTGGAGGGCCATTTTTTTTAGGATTTTTTTCGTTTTTTTTTAGGAATTATTTTTGTTTTTCAGGGTCGGTGGCTTTTCGGCTTTTTGGCTTTGTGCTTTTACGTGGGTTTTTGTGGCTTTTCATTTCGCATCATCTGCATTCACAGTTCCTCTTTTTTCGCATCCTCTGCATTGCCAGTTCCGCTGCGGCAGGTGGCTTTTTGGCTTTTTTGGCTTTTTTGGCTTTTTGGCTTTTTGGCTTTTGGCGGCTTTCTGGCTTTGGCTTTTTGCATCCTGATGCTTTCCCAGTTGGCTTCCTGCATCCTCAGCATCGCAAGTTCCTCTCTGGGCCCCCCGCCACCCCCCTTTCGATTAAAATGCACGCCTATTTGAATCATCACTTTTTCGATCACCACGCGACAGCTACTTTTTAGATTCTTTGCCCCTATTTTTTGGATCATCATGGGGGGGGGGGGTGCCGTTTTACAGGGATTAGTTTGCCCGTGTTTGAATCCTCACTTGTACCATGAGGCCTTGCCGCAGAGGAACTGATGACCCCCGGCTGTTTTTTTTTTTTTTTTTTAAAAAAATTTAAATGTTGGGCCCTTTTTGAATCATCACTTCTTCAATCATCATGGGGGGGGCTGCCGCCCCCCCCCAACCCCCCCGCAATTTTTTAGACTTTTTGCCCCTGATTGAATCATCACTTTTTCGATCATCATGGGGGGGCTGCCGCCCTCCCCAACCCCCCTGCTATTTGTTGGACTTTTTGCCCCTAATTGAATCATCACTTTTTTCGATCATCATGCGACCGCTACTTTTTAGATTCTTTGCCCCTAATTTTTCGATCATCATGGGGGGGGCTGCCGCCCCCCCCAACCCCCCCGCTATTTTTTAGACTTTTTGCCCCTGATTGAATCATCACTTTTTCGATCATCATGGGGGGGGCTGCCGCCCCCCCCAACCCCCCGCGCCTTTAATTGAATCATCACTTTTTCAATCATCATGGAGGGAATTGCCGCCCCCCCCCCCCCCGCTACGTTTTAGGTGTTTTACAGGGATTAGTTTGCCCGTGTTTGAATCCTCACTTGTACCATGAGGCCTTGCCGCAGAGGAACTGATGACCCCCGGCTGCTTTTTTTTTTTTTTTTGGCCCTTTTTGAATCATCACTTCTTCAATCATCATGGGGGGGGCTGCCGCCCCCCCCCAACCCCCCCGCTATTTGTTGGACTTTTTGCCCCTAATTGAATCATCACTTTTTCGATCATCATGCGACCGCTCCTTTTTAGATTCTTTGCCCTTAATTTTTCGATCATCATGGGGGGGGCTGCCGCCCCCCCCCAACCCACCCGCTATTTTTTAGACTTTGTGCCCCTGATTCATCACTTTTTCGATCTACAGGGATTAGTTTGCCCGTATTTGAATCCTCACTTGTACCATGAGGCCTTGCCGCAGAGGAACTGACCCCCCCCCCCCATGTGTTGTTTTTTTTTTTTTGCTTTTTTTAATATTTGGTTTGGCCCTTTTTGAATCATCACTTCTTCAATCATCATGGGGGGGGCTGCCGTCGTCACTTTTTCAATCATCATGGGGGGGGGGCTGCTGCCACGTTTTAGGTGTTTTACAGGGATTAGTTTGCCCGTATTTGAATCCTCACTTTTACCATGAGATACGGGAAGCCAATTTGCTGGTGATGCTGGGGATGTTGGCTGGACATGCGGGGGATGTTGAAAACGATGCTGATGATGTTGACGGACTAGCATAAAATACGTACATCTCGCGAGAAAATGCTGTAAATTACAGCATTTTAGTAGCCAGGACGGAAAACAAAAAAAAATCCCAAAATAAAACAAAACAAATTCCCAAATTAAATCTCGACCCGAACATATTTGGCGGATCCCTTTCAATCTGATAAAAAAAGTCACCGGGATGGGAATCAACAACTTTGGTATCACAGAAGGGGTTGATATTACACAATCTTGTTTGCAGCTCCCCATATTCGGAAACAATCCCAGCACTCCATGTTTTTCTCCGAGATTGACAACCAAAACCGACGGAGCCATTCAGGAGCCATGTTCGTGAGAGGAAGGGAATCGTGGAGCACACACACCCAGGTAGTCTCCCCAGGTTTTTAGTCTCCCAGAGCCCTGCCGCTCCGAGCACTCCGCTGAAGTCAACCCGGGTATCCGACTCAAAAATCGAGCCCTTGGCACCAACTTCCGCTGGGAACCCCCCAGTTGGACCAAAAACTCGGCGCCGGAGCCGCTGCCTGGCGGCTGGCGCACGAGCGCACGAGGTGGAGAGCGACAGCACCACGCTGATGCTCGACGTGGCCTTGGTGCACCGACACTTCGCCGGCACCGTGGACAGCCGGGGACTCGGGACTCGGGGCGGCCGAGTTTGTGGAATTGGGCGGCCGCTGGAAGGTGGGTACATGGGCGTGATGCCATGCCACGGGGACTGTGCCGGTTGTAGGAAATTATTCAAGGGTGGCGGTTACGGGGGAACCAAAAGGATAGCCGAAATCACGCATGTTGGTGGCTTGTGGGACCTCAGGTCAGTCTGCTGGCCTGTGGATGTGTTTCAAAAGCAACCTCCTGTAGGGCCCCAATGGTTCCACACACCCTATGAATTTGGTTGATGAGCATACATGAGCATACTCATAGCAGAAAATGGATTGCGATAGCGCAAACTTGTATTGACTCTGCTTGTTTCAGCGAGCTGACTCGGAAAGATGGTCTGGAGTTGTTGTATATTTGGCAGACTCACTCGGTCAAGGTTCCTGTCATGTTTGCTTCGCCTTTGCAACCAACTGACCATCCCGCCGACCCACCTTGTCTACCGGACCAGCCTGCTCCGTTCAACCGAAAGCTACCTGCGAGGGCTTCGTTTCTGATGCTCATGTTTGAAACAACCAATCAACATGATCCGTGTTTTGCCTTTTTCTGGAGGAGGTATCCAGGTATCCACTGGGCCCGGGAGCTGCATGTTCATCATATACACCCAATTAATGTGTGTCCACAAACAAGCCGGAACAGTCCCGTCGGTTTTTGTTCAGCATGGCTAGCGTCAACTGAGTTGACCTCAAAATATTGCCAGACATGGCCCACTTTTGACATACGACCTAGCTTGCCTTTGTAAGTGTTTTGTTTTGTTTGGGGGGGTTCTTCATTTTCGCTTTCGGCAAAAACGTAAGCCTTTGCCACCCCGCCCATGGCAGGCAGCTCGGACACTCACTGGCCGCAGCCCACCCTGGCGGCGGCTGTGGCACTGCTGGAGGGGCGCTCCAACGTGGGGGCCGGCAGAATTGGCGCGAGACGTCCCGAAAGGCGCCCATAGACGTTACATTTTTGATTTTGGGCCCCTCACTGGCCAGGGCGTGTTCTTTAGAGAAGCCAACATGTTGGCCAACCCCCAGAGGCCGGAAGATAACTTTCCTCACGAAATGGGTCTGTTGTTTTTCGGGTATTGTTTTGTTGCCGCAAAGGGACACCAGCGCTGTTTTGAGGGTTCACACTTTGCGAGACACGCAGGCTACTGTTAAGCCAACGCATTTCAGCTGTCCCAGTTCTCCTCCCAAGAAAAGTTGATTTCCCACATTCCGTTTGTTGGGTTTGGCGAATCCCCCACTTCCAATGCCCAGACTCTGCACATTTTGCCGGGTAGGAGTTCAAACCCCCTAGGCGCATGACTCTTGGGAGAACTGGCCCCACCTAAATGCCTGGGCTTTCGTGGTGGTCCCAGAAGGGAGATCATCTTTGAGGTCCAGATGTTTCGACATACCGCGGCCCAGACTTTTTCGGTTTGGTGTTGCAGGGCTCCTTAATAGATACATTTTGCCCATTTGAAACATGGCTTTTTCCGCCAAAATAAAGGGACACCACCATTTACAAGGCAATGTTCAGGCGTATAAGGATCCCTGTGTTGTTTGGATGGGCATTCTTGGGCCCAGGTGATCTTCCGCACCGGCGAAGAGGTCACCGAGCATGGAGGCCATGGGGGAAATGCGGGCCGTGACCATTTGCAGACACCAGGGGCCCTTCAAATGAGAAGCTGGGGAGTTGGGGGGTGCGGAAAAAAAAGAAGCATTCCCTGAAAAACGTAGATTCTTCACAAGTAACTGTTACCCAGTTAAGGCAACACAAAGACCTTCTGAACTGATTTCGTGCTTTGGCCCGTTGCCTTCAATGGCGAATTTGTTTTACAAGATCCTCTGAATTGAACCACTAAGCCAGCGGTTTTTCAACATTGATTCTACAGCACTGGCCCAAGCCTGGCAAACTACCGTGAAACGGCCGGAAAACCTTCCGCAGGCTTGAACCCGCCCATATGAACAAGGTAATTTCGAGCATGGCCTCAGAAAAGAAACATTTTTATTTGCAACCCCCCCCCCATGGACCCTTGTTTTGCTGCGTTTTGGGGATGGCAAATCTAGAATTTCCAAATTTATATTCTCGAAATGTCCAATTGTGGGTCCCCAAAGCGTGATAGTTTGGAGCCCGGAGTCCTCCACAATGTCCCAGTATGATACCCTTTGCAAATAAGATGTTACTTCAACTAGAATTGGAATATTGAATATAGTTTAGTATGGATATAGTTTTCAAAAATGTGTTTATGTTCAATTACAGCTTAAACAAGCAAATCCTTTCCAAATAGCAGCTACATGAAAGTGTAAATATATATGTTCGGCTAAACTCCAACTAATCTATAACACAAGAAGTTAGATGGAAGTGTTTTCCCAAATATAATCCAAGTGGTAAATATAATCTAAGACGAACACAACTCAATTTGATTTTGATAATATCAAGTGAATAGAGACTACATCTCAAATATAATTCATATTAAATATGGCTAAACATTCGGAAATTCAAAATAGGATTTGTGTTATTTACATTCTGGCCCTTTTGTAGCATAAGAAAGGTCCGACATTGAACTTGTTAGACGGTGTTCCAACTGGAAATTTCAAGGGAAGAGAAGTTCAAAATCTAAAACTATCTCGAAGCAGGGATTCTAGCTAAACCGTTGTATTTAAAGTTCTATTTGCACAGGAAAGTTAATTCTACCTCAAAAGGTGGAGGTAGTAGATGAGCAAATGTGGACAGGTAGTTGAAGAGGGTGGGGGACGGTGTGTGAACGTACATACCTATGTATATCTCTATTTACACATACATACACACATAGATAGTAGCCCCAATGATCCTGCGCCTCCTCATAAAATACTGGAAAATACAGTATTTTTGAGCGTTGCACCTGCCTTTGTTTACCTCCTGGAAAGGGGTCAACATGAGCATAGCTGACATGAAGCTCACCAAAAGCACTTGAAAGTTTGTCTAACTAATAACTTGAAAGTGTGTCCCCTGGATCGCTAAGCACTTGAAACTTTGCTACTATCGGATGGAAGATTCAATATCGAAGATTACACAGAACACTTTCCTGAGAATTGTCAATCCTGGCCAAACCCAAATAGCATTCAAGTTCTTCTAACACTTGAAAGGTCTTCACCACTGGATTGGGGATTCAATATTGAGGAGCCCACAAACCACCACTTTCCTGAGAATCATCCATCCTGGTCAACCCCAAACTGTTCAAGTTGTTCTATCACCTCGAACATCCGTTACCACTGGATTGAACTATTTCACGGAAACCTTTTCCGAGAATCTTATTGAACACCGAGAGTATTGGGACAACCCTGGAGTTTTTAAAACTTTTAAAACAATATGGGATTCAAGATTCAAGATTCAAGATTCCCAGAAAAGATTTTCTCACATTCTTGAATCTTGAATCTTGAATCCCAGAATTTTTAATATATTTTTTTTGGAAATGTCTGAGTTGTTCTTGTATTCTTGGATACATTCAAACTCTTTCAGATTGCAGGTGCTGATGTCATTGCTTTTTATCACATCTGTATGCATGCATGCGTATCATATACATGTATTTAAACTGGTTGCGGAACCCAACCAAAAAGGTGACACCCCAGTGTCACATCGCGCGGGCACCTTTTCTGGCTTGACATGTGAAAAGAGTCCCTGCGGTACGCAATGGAAATCAGGCACTGACTGCAATGGTGCTCATGCACATGCTGCAAATCAACACTGGTTATATTTTCTACATCTTCAAAGTTCAAAGCTGAGGCCAGGCTGATGTATACACAGGTGAGCTATCCACAGCTCTGGTGCAGCACATCTCCTTGAAGAGACACCATGCAGTTGATCCTGATCTCACTCGCGAAGCACACGTGTCTGAGTGGTGCCGGGAATGAAAACACCGAAGGAGATGCCCTCATCCGCGGAATGGTGCATCATGAAGTTGCACAGATCCTTGAGGTGGCCCTGAGCTGATTTGGAATGGCTCTTACACCACTTCACGTAGCCAAGGGCCTTGTTGTCCGTGGCCATCACAAGGTCCATGTATGTCATGTTCTGGTTCTTATACTGACCAAAACAGATCACCGTCTTACCCCAGGTTTCCAGATCCGGAATACCTTCAGGAAAGGGCGGCAACACGGAACCAGCGACATCTCCGGGACGACTTGCCTGAGGAAATGGAACCTGAGTTTCTTCATCAAAGAGCATGGCATAGGACGGCTGACCACGATTGCGGTCTCCTCCAAGGCCGCTCATGTTCTTAGCCTTGGGCTTGGCCTGACGCTTGATGCTGGATGGCGTCTCATCGCCAGCAAAGTCCTCACGGCGCTTGGAGCCATCGGTCATGGCCCCGCACTCCCAGACATTCAATGTCTCACCAGTGAGCGGATTCTGCAAAACGCCGTTGTTGGGATCGTACTGAGAAAATTCTGCGAACTCATCGGGAGCGTTCGCAGCTTT
This sequence comes from Effrenium voratum, assembly GCA_963377175.1. Lineage (NCBI taxonomy): Eukaryota > Dinophyceae > Suessiales > Symbiodiniaceae > Effrenium > Effrenium voratum. Next base: position 351,103 of record CAUJNA010003337.1, read on the forward strand.
GGCCTTGGCCAACAGGCGATGCAGCTCCTGGGACTCAGCTGGAGTCAGAGACATGTCTATCATGCAATTGGCAAGGACTGAAAAATCGAATGCTGTTCCACTATGCAAAAACGGCTTCGGCGTTGTACTGCACCTGTGACACTTCAAGATCCAAATGAAGAGTTGCTTCGCACATCTTGAGAAAGCCCTGATGACAAACAAACAAACAAATAAACAAAAAGCATGCACGGCGAGAGGTTGAAGACACAATAGACTAACCTGACACGCATTGCTCGGCAATGGCTACGCAAGAATACCCCCGTCTATTACTCATTCACTATCCCCTCTATCCCCTTTATCTCGATGACTTGAATCAGAGCCCTCTGATTCAGCACTATTCTGGGCGCTCTGTTTGCGATTTTGGGCGCGGCGGGCGCGCTCGGCGGCTTGCTGTGCAAGCACATGATCCTCGGGAGAAATTTGGTATGTGCCGGCACGCACACAAGCTCTAAGCAAATCCACAGGGTCCAACTTATCTTTAGTGAGTCCATCCGCAATCATTCTATTGGTGGGCAACCAACGAATTTCCGCTTGCATTAGCTTGAGGGATTCGCGAATGATGACAATGTCTATGCTTGTCCTGCGATCGTCAACTGCTGTGGGGGATGATGGAGAGACCAAATGGTCGAACAAGGACTTGCAATCGGTCGCCAAAATGGCGGGACGACGAGCCAATAGAGTGCGGCCATCACGCGGCAGAAAACTACCATCCAAAGCTTCAGCAAGAAGCAAATTCAGCCACTCAACCGTGCCGGATGCAGTTGCCAAGGCTTGGCTTTCACCTCCAAGTGTGGAACAAACTGCCCGTGGAAGCTTATAGCTTTTCCAAACGACTGGGGTCCAAGGAACAACTTTACCATGGTGCATGTCGGCATGAGTGAAGGCAAGAATGTATCCTGCTTGCGTGTGTGAGCCTACATTTGCGAAGGCAGCATCGGAATGGCAACAAACACATCACTTCTCAGGAGAGATCCGCTGGAAACAAATCTTGAGATCCTGATGCAGTTTCGCACGACGAACTGCGTTGTTGGCATCTCTCAAGTGCTTGATTTGAGGGTTTGGAAAGGACTGCTGTGATATACTGGTCTGCGCTGCTAAATCAGGCCTCGACTGTGATGACAACCAATTGAGAGAGCCGTTGATTGCACGAAGGACACGCACTTGGCTATCCGAAAGGCGATCTTCGGAGGATGCTCCCTTAGAGATGGTGGCTGGCCTCAACTTCTGCGCAAACAAGGTCTGGCTCATGGAGATGTTCTTATTGGAATTCTGAACATAGTATGAGCCACAGAACTCGCCCTCCCCTAGACGCCACTTGCGATACGGGAACCGGGCTCGCAAGGCCTTCACAGCTGCTTCAAACTTGTCTCCCCGACCCCCTAGAGCAGTATCATCAACATGTACTCCCATGACACCACAAAGACCTTGGTCATCACGAAGGAAATACAAACAACTGTCGAATTTGGAACGCTCCCAACCAATCTTGCATGCCTCGGAGTCAAAGGTGCGATGCCAAGCAAGCGGGGCATCATTTTGCCCGTAGACATTTCCTAAGACTTCAATCACCGCATCGCGGGGGATTCCAGGGATACCGCCCGCGGGCTGCTTGGCAAACAGGGGTGTGAACTTGGCCGGTAATGGACCAGCTTCCAAGAATGCACCCTTGATGTCTCCCAACTGGAGTTCCCATCCATGCGACGCAATCAACTGCATGACCAGCATGCGGCCCATTTGGCTGAGTGTGGGCGACTGGAGCATGCCAGCTTCGACTTTCTTGTCTAGGTCCGGGTCCAAGTGCCCTTGCAGACACCAGCGACTCTTGACACGGAAGGTGTTCGGATCATCTTCCTGAATGGCCGTATTTTCTTCCATGGCCTTCCTGGTGATCACAAACCTACTTCCCATGAACCGGTCAGGGTATTTCAGTTGAAGCTGCTTTGCTCTGTGACCATGGTGAACACGAATTGCTTTCTTATCGGCAAGGGTCTGCCACTCAACACGTTTGGATTCGTCCACAAGAGATTGCAACTCTGGCGCATTTCCGGAAGGTGGCAGCTCTTTGCTGGTCTTCTTCTGAAGATAGTAGGCTACCAGGACCTCAATGGGTGTCTCAGGATCAAGACAGCCTTGCTCGAGATCCGATAGACACTCCACAGACAGGGCTTCCGCACGGCAGCTAGGCGGTTCCTCTGAGGCAGCTCGGAACTCCGGAGCTCTCTTGTTAGGGCTGCTCATGGTGCTATCAGCAGTGACTTCCTGAAGCAATTGGGGAACAACTTCACGCATCATGTCGACAAAGTCCTGTTCACGCATTGCGGGAGGACGATGCAAGGCATCAGGTCCGGTCTTAGTTACAATCCTCCGACGAATAGGTCCATAGCTTGGGGCCGCATCCTGATTGGGCACGGCTACATTGCTGTGTAACACAGGCCCTTCACGAGAGCCAGATGAGGACTGAGGAACAACATCCTCCGACTCCGGGGGAACTGCCTCAATGTCCCCCTGGCCGTCTGGCGGACTGGCCACCGGCGGCAGTGGACAAGGGCCGGCTTCCGGGACTACCGGGGCAGGCGCAGGATCATCCTCACTATGCCGGTCTGAGTCCGAGGCCACAGGTGGATAATGACTCGGCACCAAGTCTATGTATAGGTGACTGCGGAACGTACCACCCTCCAACAGATCTCGGACACCAAGCAACTCGGCCTGTGGGGTTGTGACCAGGGCTTTTTCCTCGGAAGTGGCTGAACGAAGTTGTTCGGGTGCAACACGGAAAATTTGCCTCCTGTAGACCACCACGTAATTTTTCCCAACATTACCAATGACGACTGCGGTACCATACCAACGGCCACCCTGAACCAGCTTACCTTGTTGAACCTTCTGATTACGCCAATAGGCCACAAGGTCACCTGGATGGAACTGCTGGATGAGTCTTGGATGTGCGGAAAATGCACGTCGCAGGGCTTGGTCATCCTGGGTGGTGATGACTGCATGTCTGGCTGCAGCTCGCACTCGTTGGGATTTTTCAATTGCTTCATCAGACAGCCCCAGGGTTGCAGGTACCGCGTGAAGTGGCTCATTCATGAGATCAGTGGGGACCTGAGGGTTCTTTCCAAACACGTATTGGTGAGGAGTGTACCCGTATGACTGAATCATTGAATTTTTAACATGGGCATGTGTGACACATTCCTCCCAAGCTTCCTTGGTTTTGGGCAGTGCCTCAGCCAGAGTCCGATCGAGCACTCGTGAGAACCAACCGCCATGACTTTCGGTACGACCCAGTTGCCAGTGCGCTTCAGCAGCAATGGGATGAACATGGCAACCCAGGGATTCCAAATACTGCTGAAACTCCTCGCCCATATTGGTCTGAGCTTGATCAAGGATGACCTCTTTGGGAGGGCCGAAAATGCGAACCCAATGATCAGCAAATGCCTGGCGAATCACAGCTGACGTTTCCCGACAATGGAAAGGAATCATCAGTTGATAACAGCTTGCTTGGTCCACAATGTTGACAGCCTTGATCTTCTGATTGGGCAACCATCCCTGAAGATTCTTGACATCGATACCCACAGCTTGATTAAACTCTTGCGGTCTTGAAGATTTGGCTGGCAAGGGCACGTGAGGTCTGATCTGTGACTTGCAAAACTCGCACTCGTGCTTGCGCGCTAGCTGAATGGCACGGTCAGCAGCATGAGCATGCTTGAGAATTCGGATCAAGTCACTACCCGGGGGGTGTCCCAGGTTCCTATGCACCTTGTCAATTACCTTCATGAGTTCTTCATCAGTCTTACTATCTGACAACTCAGGTTTGGCTGCCAGCACTTCATGCTCCTGACGACACGTCCAGTCATGGCACACTGCAAGGCACTGATTCTTGAGCGCGACATAACTGCGCAAAGTGTCCATAACTGCCTCCAGAAATTGGGGAGTGTATTTCCCGGCAAAAGTGCTGATGGAGCCTACCACTGGGTCAGAACCCGCCACAACTTGATGGCACTGATGTTTGACATGCTGTGAGCCTGGGCATCGCTTTGCTAGAGTCTTCATCTCTTCATGGGTAACCATCAACTGAGTGGACTTGCGAATGAGCTTTTTACAGCGGGGAACACAAAGTCCAAAACGGCACATGTCACAAGTGATCACATGATGCTGCTCCATCAAAGCACGTACCTCTGGGTAGGTCCACAAACGAGACGACTTGGGATGCTCGAACAGAGCTCTGCGACCGGTGTCAACTTGTTGCTGATACAACCGGCAGCAAAACCTGATGAACATGCGGCTCTGCTGTACCCTGCGTGCATACTCCTGCGGGCTCAGGTATATTGAGTTGAGATTAAACCAACCACCTTCGTCTGTGCACGGTGGACACACAATCAACAGGTCAGGCGGGCATGCACGCAGTTCCTTCGCAACTGCATCCCGGGTAGCCGCCTGAGTGAAATCATACCCTGTTTTGATATCATAGGACTTGCAACTGCCCCCGACTCCTTCAACAAGTGGTGAGAACCTAGGAGGACAAAACACTTCGGCCACAAGGAACGGCTTTCCATCACATTTGGACGACTTCACCTCGGGCTTACGGATCTGCGAAGCAAGTTGTCTCACAAAATGCACAGGCATGGCTTCGATGGGGCGAGAGATCTCCTGCGGGACGAAATGAAACTCCGTGGCAATATGCATTACATGGGCAGGAATGGTCCGTTGATATTGCTGTTTGCCAATTCTAGGGGATATGATATCATCAAACAACACTGCACCTGTATCTTGGTCCAGCACTCGGCGACGCCTAACGGTTTGCCACAGGGGACCTTGTTTACCGGTATTGGGAACTTGGGACATAAATGAGTCATAACTGTCATAACGGTGCCACACTTGCAGTTCACAAGTACAAGGCTCTCCTGGAATTTCTGGCACCTCCGGTGAGGTCTGAGCATCAGAAGGCACAGCGATGGCTTCTGCTGGTGGCACAACCTCAACAGTGGGCTCCACCTCATGATCATCTTTGACTGACATCATGACCTCGGCAAAGGGAACAGACGGCTTCTCCAGTTGGTGGTCCAGCACATTGATGACATACTGACCTGCAGCGTTGGTCGTCATAGGGACCACTAGCTGATCCTCGAACAGAGACATCTCGTTTGTGCCGAAATTCACAACCGCTTGCAAGGCCTGCAGCGCACTCCTGGAAATCAACAGGGGAGCTGCTCCCTTGACGATGGCCGCCTTGATGATACCGGTACGCCCAGCAATAATGACCGGTATAGCTTCACCGAAGTGTCAGTGGATTCCCGTTGCCCATTTCCGAACTTGAAGTGGTTCACCTCTGCAACATAGGCAGGTTCAGGAATCCCATGATCATGCCACAACTTCTTGAAGTCTCGGAGTGTCTCTTGCCCGATGATCGTACGACCGCATCCCGAATCAATAACCCCGTACCCAGGTGAGCTGACCAACAGCGCCTCCGATGATGGGCAAGGGGGCATGGTTGAAAGCGGTACCTGAGCAGGACTGACGGCGGACTTCACCTGGTGATGGCGACGCACTAGCTCCAGAAGCATCTCATCAGGATCAAGCACTCCGGAGCTCGACCACTCGACTGCGGCGACAAAGGTCTCCTCGAAAGATTGGACAAAAGCGGCTCCGGACTCACTGCCTTTGCTGCTAGATGCGGCACCGCCGCCACGTCCACGACCTTTGCCAGATTTGCACTCCCGTGACCAGTGGCCGACTTGCTGACACTTGTGGCATCGCGTCTTGCGCTTGAGCTCCTCGATCTCAACCCGATAGCTCCGTTTGAGATCTTGGGCTGCACCAAAACGCCGCAAGCGTTGTAGCTTGTTCAACTCCTTCCTCTTGTCTTTCCACGACACGGCCAGAGCTTCCGCAACCTCATTCTCATCGAAAATCTCATCGGGCTCTCCCCTGGATGCTGGCTCAAATTCGGCCAAGAAGGCCTCCATCTCCTCGACAAGGGGATCTGAATCATCAGCTAGTGCATCATCAGGCAGATCACCCGACTCAACAAGGCCGGCACCGACACTGCGCCGCTTGGCAACGGCGTAGTCAGGGTAGCAGGACCGCAGGGCTTTTCCGATATCCTCGCGTTTCAGAGAGCCATTGCTGCGGGCCAGAACAACTGCCTTTTGTTCTTCATTGAGACCAGATCGGTTGAGAATCAGCCAACCGCGTGCTTCCTCAGGAAAAGTCACCTTGCACTTCCGGTGGCAACTGTCGAAAAGTTCGCCAGCACGTGCAATCCAGACCTTGAGAGATTCTCCTTCCTGAGCCCTGAGGCCAAACACGGCGGTGAGGGTCTCTGACATCTCATCGGAGACATCCTTCTGCGGGAAGCGAGCATCTAAAATCTGAAAGATCACCTGCTCGCCACCCTTCTTCTGATACTCAGATGTTCGATGCTCTCGAGAGCTTTCCCAGACAGGAGGGTGTAAACATACGCGCCCCTTGCTGCTTCCGGCACTTTGGTATCCAGGGTCAGCAACTTGTTGGATACCCAGGTCTTCCAGCGTTTATACTCTCGAGCATCTTCGGTCTCACCTGAGAAAACCTTGGGTGCGACATCCGTCGCGGATGCACCAGCCATGGCGCTCATGCACAGCCACGAAACCAATGCTTCCTAGCACTGGAGCCTCCGTAGAGGCTCCGCTACCAGTATTTAAACTGGTTGCGGAACCCAACCAAAAAGGTGACACCCCAGTGTCACATCGCGCGGGCACCTTTTCTGGCTTGACATGTGAAAAGAGTCCCTGCGGCACGCAATGGAAATCAGGCACTGACTGCAATGGTGCTCATGCACATGCTGCAAATCAACACATGTATGACCCTCCCCCCAATTTTGACACAAATCCAAGAAGCAAAAAGAAGCATAAAACACTGGAAAATACAGGTCAACCGCACCAAACCAGGGTCCATGGGGGGGTACCTTTTTGCTCATGGCCCTTGAACCTAGCAGGTGACTCGTTTTCAAGGGGTCTTACCCTCCCACCAAGTAACATGGAACCTAGCAGGTGACTCGTTTTCAAGGGGTCTTACCCTCCCACCAAGTAACATGGAACCTGACGTTCGGGAAATGGTTCCTTTAAAAGGAAGATGGTCTTCCAGGAGCCCCCCAAAAACGTCAGGTTCCATGCCTGAAAAGGGTGGGAGGTCTTCCAATGGTCCCAGACTCCCCGCTTCGGCCGAAGCGGCGCTCGCCCAAAAGGCGAAGTGGTGATCGCCGGCTCCGCGGACGGCAACTGGGCCCGAGACCCAGTCGAGTCGAGTCCCTGGGTTCAAAGTGAGCGCCCTTTTCCGGGGAGTTCACTCACTTCCTGGGTTCATGAACTTTAAACTTTTTGGCTTTGGACCATTTTAGTGGTAAATATAAAGTTTGGACTTTTTGCACTCAGCAAGTGTTTGAAACCCCGATTCCCACTAGAAGCAGCTGAAGATGAGTCGCTAGAAATACGAGTGTTTTATATATTTGCTGCTGGGTTTTGGGTGGCCATTTGGAGTGTTTCTTGTTGTGGGGCCAGTTGGTTCGATCAGGTTTAGGGTGGTCTATGGTCAATTTGGGGGGGACATGGGAGTATTCAGGATCTTTTCCCACACACTCCACCAAGGCGACAAAAATCGTTGTTCCATGTCCATTAGGCAACAACACATTTGGGTATATGTGCTTTTTGAGGGCCCCTTGTCAGGTTCGTTTGCAGAGAAACCGACAAGAAGCCCACAGTTTTCGGGCTCCCTCTATTTTGACACAAGCCTCGACCAAGGCCAACTCGGACGTGGGTTTTTCAAATTTTACCGGACCTCTTAGATCTGTTGAACATTGGGGCTTGTCCGCTTTCCAGTTTTGTGGTGTCCTTTTCTCTTTGCCCCTTCTGTTGGATCCTCTTGGTTGTTCCTTGGATTTTCGGGCTTTGACGATACGGACCTTGCAAGGATTTGGCCATGCGACCGTTTTACCCCATGATCCCCCCATGATTAGGAGAGTCCTATCATTGGCAGCCGTGATCTTATCAAATTGCTCCATTTTTTCAGATCAGAGTCGGATTTTTTTGGGGGGCCGGTAAGGCTTCAGTGGTATTTGCGGTGAGGAGGGGGTCGCCAACATCAGCAACGTGGACTTCCTGAAGATGGGCCCGGCTTCCAGGACTCCGGCCCGGGCAACTGCCTCGCGAGTCGCGAGGGCTTCGTGAGACATGGGACGGGATGTGAGCCACTTGCTCCACTCAAAACCCGGGAAAAGATGATCCGGTTAGTAAGGGGCAGTCCCAGCCGGAAATAGTTGCGGATATCCGCCTTTCTAATTCTTGAAACATGGTTCTGGGTTCACCATTTTTGTACCAGGTTTTGATTGTGACTCATGTGGCGGAGAAATTGGTTTGTCTTATGAGGCAATACAGCCCTAGTAGTTTCCTTCGCGTCTCCCTTGGAAATCAACAGGAGGTTCCACATGCAAGGACACACAACGCACGGGTTGTTTTGTTGGATCAATGTGGGCAAATATCACCTGCATTGCGGGAACAGCAAGAGCTTACCTGGGGTTTGCAAGATGTCCGGTCTCCAGGAGCTTTCGTCCCTTTTTGCCATCTGGGTCAAGGTCAACAAAACCAGGGGCTGGTTATCAGCCACGCACGAGGTCTTGTCACCAGTCAGTTCATTCCGGGATCCCATGCAGGCTGGGTTCTTCCAAATCAACCCGCAAGATGCTTATGCCAGATGGTAGCGGTTTCCCTTGATCCAGGATTAGGACTCGGGATCCCCTCTGTCGAACAGCCCTTGACTCCAAAGAGTCCATCTAATCCCCCAGTGACCTGCTGGTTTCTGCAAGGTTTTCTTTTGAGGTGCCCCCCAAACCGAAATTTTATGGAGTTAATTAAGGCCAAGACGGCGGAGGTTGGTCGCTCGCTGTTTGGCGATTCAAAGCACGTCCCAGGCGCCGGTTCCAAATCCGGTCTTTCCCATGGACACCCATTGGATCCTATTTACTCATTTACCAGTACTAGTAGGTAACCCTTCGCCATGTTCCTGGCTGTCAAAGGGTTCCAAATTCCGAACCCGAAAGCTCCCCACGTATCACTCGTCTTTCATGGGTTTAGATGTAGACACTTGGAACGCTCTCCCCCCAAGCCCTCGCCGAGGCAAGCACTGGTACCAGGCTCCGGCCTTGAAGTTCAACTTCCTAGCGTCTGGGTGCCCAAGCGGAAAGCGGGAAGCGGGAAGCGGGAAGCAAGGATCCCGAGTTCCGCGGATTCCGGGCCCAGCTCTTTTGTCAACTAACCTCACTCCTAGTTCCCCCCTCTTTTCCCCTCTTTGATGGGTGCGGCATTAAGACATTGGATGGGCCCAACAGCGTCCCAGATCGACGGGGAAGGCTTTTGGGGAAGGAGAAGGCGTCACTCGAAGTGCGCATTGTTTGAAAGGGTTGGAGTGGCTCCACCTTCGGTACGGTTTTCTGTTTGTTGGTTTGTTGAGAAACAAAAGCACAAATAAGGAGGGAATGTGTGGGGTCCGAGAGGTTACGGGAATGTGGAGTTTTGATTCTTGGGATAGGTCCAAGGCATTGTTGTCGAGTTGAGTGGGCGCAAGGGTTGTCTGGCAACATGCACGAGGTCAATGCATCATCCTATCGCAGGTCTTATCCAGACTTTGCTTCCTAGACACCGAAAAACAAAAGGAAGTGTACTTGCATCAAAGGTTGTGCGATGCAACATTGTCCTTGTGTTCTTGTCGACATGATGGAGACATATCAAGACTTTCGAGTGGCGTTGTTACTGATGAGCCCAACGTGTGACTCGTGCAAGGGAGCTATTCCTTAAACCCATCCTCCCCCTTATCCTAGGTGCAGTTGAGGCAGTTGAGCGCTTCTGGGTTGACCCTGTGTGTTTCCTGCCGTCTTTGGCAGGTAGGCAACCAAATTGGTGTCTTGGTGACTTCTTGTGCTAAAAGATGACCGCGAACAGATGCAAAGAGCGGTCTTTTGGCCACGCGACCAGGGGCCAGACCAACCTCTCGCGGGTCGAGAACTGCGTGTTCAGCCAGTCGCAATCCGGCGCAATCGAGGCCGGAGCGCGGATTCCGGCCGAAGGGCCTACGAAACATGAGCTGTCATCAAAGGCAACAGACCTTCCCTCAAGTTCCCTCCCACTATTATGTCAGAGCACAGATTCGGGGGCAAGACAGCTTGTGGTAAATTGTATGACTGCCCTACTTTGTTTTTAGATTCATTCGTAGAGCAGCGTAAAACAGCATAAAGGGCAAAAGGCGTAGCCTGAGCCAGATGCCTTGAGGCTTCTCTACCGAATGTCCACTGCGGAAATTCGTTTCCGAATCAATCAGCGGTGAGATTCGAGATTGTTTCTATGTCGTTTGGCTTGAGATGCGTACAATTGGTCACGCTGCGGGGGGGTCCCTTGCGGCGGCTGCTTGGGTTTCCATGAGGAGTGAAACTGCTTTGGTCCAAATTCATCGCGTTCGCTGCTTCCGGATGCCAGAAGCACAAATGTGTGAGCCGGTTGGACTTGCACCAATTGGCAGCCACTGTCTGTGCGGCTTGACATTTGGGCAGGGGCCGGGCCACGGGTTCAGCTCAATGGGCCCAATTTGCTACACAGCTGAGCCTTTCTACGGCCAAGTTGCGCGCTAGGCCAACTCGGTCTCGAACCTGGAGATCATTGGAAACGTTTTCCACAGGCCGGGAGCACGACCGCCCTTGAGGGAATAGAACATGGGACCCCAGCAAGTCTTAGAGGCGCAGTCGCGCGAGCTGAGTTGCCATGCAAGATGTCGGCGTCCGGAGTCCACACCACGGATTTTTGTGAGCCGATTGCTGCTTGCATACGCCTTTGAAGTATGAAAGCCAACATATTGCTAGTGATTGCAGGAGCAACATATCGAACAGATTGGTATTTGTATGTGTTTATAGCCCCTCATACTAGTCATGAACATGGGAATGCCACTGATCACATGTTCGCCGATGTTCCAAGTGCTTTTGTGCGGGGGCTTCTGTTTGTTTGCTTGCTGTCTTCAGGGCTCCGAGCCTTTTAACAACGATTAAATCGCTGGGGAGTATTAGTTTCATTTGGTCTCCCTGTCGCAGACACCAATAGCCGACCTGAGGTCTGTGAAGCAGCGCCCTGCCTTTTGTCGATTCCTTGCACTCTTCCTGCCTCATGGCTCCCCTCCTTGCTTGCCATGGTTGCTCGTGGTATGTGCTAACTCCAGCTGGACATGCTGTGAAATTCCCATGGGCCTGTGGCCCCCACATGTTTACCACATGCCCATCCCTAACATGCCTTGGGTCGCCAGATGGTTGACTGATCCATCCCATGGCGCCAATCAAATTGACGACTGCCCCTTTTAAGCCCGAAGAAAGCACCGCCAGGACCTTCCGGACGGCGATTTGGATTCGCGGCTCGGCAGCAAAGTGCTTTCGCGCCAGTGAGCAACGCGCCGGTGACATCGCCGTGGAGGAGTCATGGGAGGCTGCATTTGAACTTTAGAGCCTCCGGCTCAGTCCGCCGACATTGTCCTCTCCCTTTTCTCCTTCTTTCTCTCTCTCTCTCTCTTGTCTCCTCCACCGTGTGTTCCGTCGTCCTCTCTCCCTCCGTTTGCTCCCCATCCTCCCCATCCCCCCAAGCCTCTCTCTCCTCAACCTCCCTCTCTCTGTCTCTCTCTCTCTCTCTCTCTCTCTCTCTCTGTTTCTCTTTCTCTTTCTGTCTCCCTGTCTCCTTCTTGTCCACGCAAAAAGGGTACCCTTATTCTAACCTCTCTACCGGAGGACCTAGTCTCTCTCTCTCTCTCTCTCTCTATTTCTCTCTCTCTCTCTCTCTCTCTCTCTCTCTCTCTCTCTCTCTCTCTGTCTCTCTCTCTCTCTCTCTGTCTGTCTGTGTCTCTCTCTCTCTCTTTCTCTCTCTATCTGTCTTTCTCTGTCTCTTTCTCTGTCTCTTTCTCTGACTCTGGCTCTGTCTCTGTCTTTTTCACTCTCTCTCTCTCTCTTTCTCGCTCTCTCTGTGTCTCTCTCGCTCTCTCCCGCTCCTCTCTGTCTCTCTCTCTGCATTGCAGCGTCACGGCCCCCCTGAGTTGCCTCAATGTCCGGGCACTGCCCCTTCATGACCCTGAACTGTCTGCTTACTACTGGCTTTCCCTTGATTTCCCATGTCCTTTGCACGTGTCCCAGCATGTCCTGGTCATGTCCCCTCCACTCCTTTCAACTCCCCCTTCATGTCCCTGTCATTTTCTCGGTATGTCCGCTTCATTTTCCATGTATGTCCCGTTCTTTCGTTGCCAGTCATTTCCCTACATCTCTTGTCGGCTTCCTTGTCCTTTGTTTCCCTTTCATTCCCTTTGCACTCCCCTTGTTTTCATTTCTGTCCCTTTCATGTCCCTTTCAGTTCCCCTTTGCGTCCCTTTCATTTCCCCTTGCTTTCCTGTCATGTCGACTTCCTATTTCCTCCCCGCATTTCCTTGTATGCACTTCCTGGCATTTCCCCACTTGCTCCCCAGCATTTTCCTGCAAAAAACACGTTTTTCCACAGGATGTCAAAAAACACAGAGTGTTTCGGCAAAAAGGAGTCAGGAAACCCAACCCAGCAAAGAGCCGGCAGGGGATTCGAGCCTGGGACCGCTGTTTTGCGACACTGGCTCCCCGAAGACTACGTTTAGTGGGACGTTATGAAGTTACCGCGCGGTACGTGCGGGACACCACCCCTCCTCCGACGTGTAGACCCTACTTATCAGTGGGCGTTGGGGGGGGGGGGGCAGCTCTACGTTTCCTTTCTTAAGTATTCGACACGCCTCTGCAATGTCGGCGGACATGGCCGCGGCTTAGTTGCTCTTTCATTTGAGTTGACGCGGGCCGAAGCACTCGACATCCTGGAGTTGCCCGTCTGCACGTGCCTACACCCCGCATCCAAGCGTTGGCCCCCAACACTGAGTACGCCGGGTCAAATAGAAACCATTTTTAGACCTGGTTCCCAGCTGGGTGAGGTGACGTGATTTGCACGTAGGGGCCTGACATTGCTTGGCTCCTAGGGGACACCAGCGCCGACGATGTTGTCATCATCCGCAAGAACATTGCTATCGAGACGCTCCGCCATTCCAGAGAGAACACAGGACAGGGAGCAAACGGCTGTTTCACAAAGGTTCTCTGGATCCAGGAGGTGCATGAGGGTTGGCTTGCCGCTTTCAAGCCAAGTTTGTCTCAAAAGGGGCGGCGACTTCATCATCCCAATTGGCCAGTGCAGCGTCAAACCCCTTTTCTCAAGTCATGAGTTTGCTATGATTGACGCGCTTTCGGCCTTTTGGTATGGCCCGAATAGGGTGATAGGCTTGGACACTTATCACGACACCGCCCTTTTTCTTAATGTGTTTATACGGGGCTCGTGGAAAGTATGGCTCCTTTTCGAACCCTTGTAGCACTTGGGTGCATTTCAAGGGGAATACCAAACAGGGACCCCATTTTGAACCTCCCCATATAGGTCACTTGTACTTGAATTCTTGCGAGTTGTTCAGGCGTCGGTTGAGTGGCTGGTGTTTTGCTGACGGGTTCCGAACAATTTTTCGCCTGGGGAACCAATCGGCATGCCTCCAAGAACCGTTCCAATCTAACCCCGCGCGGCTTCCGAAGGCTTTGACAACAAGGGCCTACAATCAATAGAGGGGTCTGAAAAACAAGCCTTTTTTGGAACGTAGAGGATTCCAGCTTACAGGATTGAAATTGAACCTGGAAAGGGTTCCCCCAAAGATTCCAAGTACCTTGCAAGGAGATAACTACGTAGACTTCATTTTAATCCCTGAATGACTGTCCTGAGGCCCGGGAGTCAACATGTTAAGCTCAGACTGGGCCTCAGGGGCTAGCTGTTCGCGGGTGCCGATAGATGTGGCTGTGGGTCAAAACCAATGGTACCATTTTGGGGTAGGTGCACCACCCCACCCATTTAGTCTATTTGAGTGGGGATTGGGATGTTCACTGGGGGTACGGGGCTTTGACCCATGGCCATGTGAGTGCTGGATGTCGGTGCCATCGCAGACTGGGTGCGGCACTTTGGAGCCTTCTACATGGAGGTGTGAGGGTCCAATCCTGTGAGAGAGTGAGAGGTGGGCCAACCGGCCGACCGGCCATGCGCTTTTGCTGTGTGAAAGTCTTCTTTGGCATCAATTCTCCCAGACATACGTGGCTTTGACGAGCTGATGTGGGAGCGTCTCTTCCAATGCATCTCAAACTTTCCCGAGATGTTGTATGGCATTGTCATTGTTCCACCTGCTTGCCGCAGTAAGCACTCCTGTTTTGGTTTTTGCTGGCAATCTCAAGCTCCGTCCAGGGTTGACCAAGCGGTTTTCAACCAGACCATTGGGCCCCACCTGCTGGCGGTTTGTTTTGACCGCCACTTCGGGGCCGCGAAGTGGTGAATGGGACGTGTTTGCCAGGGTGCTCTTCGGGTGTTTGAACTTGTCAGGCCGGGAAAAGAGCGACTTTCCAGGAGTTTTTGGCCGTTCCCGAACCGGGGGCTTTAATGCTGCTTTCTCCAAACACCTACGGGCCCAGCCCCAACAAGCCATTTGGGGCCTTCCGGAGTGTTGCAACACCAACGCCCTCCAACTCTCCAAACTAGAAGTTCCTCCTTTTTCTACCAGGGTCAAACATGGCAACTGGGAGTCCGTTTTCGATCAAACTGTTTGCCCCTTCGCCAGGTGCGACCTGGAGAGCTTTCTGGAAACGTGGCGGCAGGCGCTCGGTGAGGGGCCCTATTGCATCTGTTAGGAAAGTACTGTAAATTGGATTGCTGGGCTCGAAGAGTCCCTCATAAGAACCAGCCAATTGGTTGCGGTTGATTGGAGGCAGGGTCCCGACTTGCATTTACTGGAGTGTTGGCTGATAGATAATTGCAATGTTCTTGGGACAAGTGTTGTTTGCTTTGGCTTTTCTTCCGGCTCCCCCTCCTTGATGGATGTTGGATGCAATTGGATGAAATTGGATGACCTCCATGTTTATGAGTCAAGCGGGCCTTGTTGCGCCACTTGTGAAGCATTGGGTTCATTCGGTTGGAGTCGAATCACAAAGCCTCACATGTGTGAAAGGGGATCCAGTCGCATGTCAGCTGGGGGATTGCACACAATAAATGGGTGTGTCTAACCATGTTGGGTCCTTTTTCAACTGCCCCTGCGCTGTCCAAGAGGAGGTCCCATTTTTAGGATTCCGGGTCAAACATGATGTGAGGACCAAAGTTTGGAGCTCCACAATTCTTCTATTAGTAATTAAGGCTCAGACTTGTTCGGGCCGATCCACACAGGATGTGAGGAGCACTTTTTGAAATAATGTGGAGGCAGCCCTTCAACACAGACAGACAGACAGACAGACAGAAAGACAGACAAAAAGCCTGACGGAAAGACAGACAGGCAGGCAGGCAGACCGACAGAGAGACAGACACAGACATCGCCACACGCTCCGAAGAGGAAACCAAGCTTCAAACATTTGCCTACCTCCATTTTTCAGCACATCATGACACTCCTTCGTACAATCCTCAGAGCACCACCCAACAAATCCCGGCACTCATCTGCGTGTTGCTCCTAAGGGGAAACCCAAGCGCCAATGGGATATGCGGGTGACTAGTGACAGCCCGACGCCAGTATGTGATGCCGAAAAAGGGGGCGGGAGTGTTCTACAATGCCAACATCATCTTCCATTTGGTTAAGAATATTGTTTAGTGTTCCTATTGGTTTTAAAGGGAATGTATTACTACTGGAAAAAAAAACCAGGGACTTCAGCAAATTCTCTGTACCCGGTGGATCCCAGCGCCATAGCACGCCAGTCGCAGGCTCCTGTGACACCGGCTTCATCCTGCGGCCACAGCTGGCGGAATGCCCGGGGCCCATGTAAGTGAGGCTTCGGAGGTCCCAGTTTCCGTGGCATTTGGAGTTGGCCATGGGTCAAAATCCAAATTCGGACCGCCAGTGAACATCCCAATCCCCACTAAAATAGGTTCTAAAATGGGTGGTGCACCTACCCCAAAATGGGATCCCATTGGTTTTGGCCCACAGCCAGTTCAGTCCCATTGGCCGAATTGGTTCACCCGGGGCTTCCGTCAAAGGCCATCGTCCGATACCGAGAGATCGACCCTTCGGCCCATGCGCCAGGCCAGAAGGGCGATGTGGGAAAGCCAAGGCTGCAGCAGGCAGAGTTGTGGGATGACTGCCGAGATCAGGGGAATCGACTCTCATGGCTGATGTCATATTAAGTTATATTGGTCTCCTTTAAGAACGGACCAGCCCTACACAGAAGGCCTCACCTGCAAAGGTGCTGCCCTGTTAGCCTGGAGGGTAGTAGTTCGGGACCCTATGTACCAGCATGATGGCATTGTCCAAGTGTTAGATATGTAGTCTGTTGCAATTTTGTAATAAGCCAACGGTGGTTCTTTCCAAGAGAACCCCGAATCACAATCCGAGTGGGTCATGGTGATTCATCACGAGTCGAGGTCAACATCAGGTCTCTAAGGTCCTGGTGGTTGAAGACATGGTTCTGTGTTCGCCAAGTTTATTTGAGCTTCCGTGGACAGCGTGCAACGGGGAATTTTAGGAAGTCTTGGTGGAGCGTGCAGGGCCCGAAATTTAGGCTTTTGGAATGGAGGATCAGCCAATGGCCTGTCTTTGGGAAGATCAAGGTATAGATCTCCCCCTTTTGCCACCCGATTCCAGCCCAGGCCAGTTTTTCAGCATCACTTTCTGGAAAAACGAGCTGCCCCGAAAACGACCCCGATTGACACTGATTCCGTCCATGGCTTGACTTGGTTGGCTTTTGCCTTTGTTCCAATTTATTTCCCAAGCGGCAGCAGTTTTAAAACTGTTGGCAGGCTTTAGGTGTATGTGGCTAGGGATGCATGACCTGGGGCCTTCAGACTGTTTGGGTGCCCAACAGATTGAGGACCCACATGCCTTGATTCTTTTGTTTTTCCAGGCTGCACCCACCGATTCCCGGCTGTTGGCCGTGCGTCTTTCCGCATAAAAAACTAGTTGGCATAGGAGAGAAATGATGCATCACGGCCTCGGTTTTTATAGACATGTGCCTGTCAGGACGAGCTCAACGAAGCTGTGGCGACTCTGCCGGGCGGCTCGGTGCTTCCGGGCGGGAGCGGTGCCTTGTGGTGGGCATCCACAGCCTTCCACTGTTTCCCTTTCTTTGGTCAAAGTCAGCCAACAAAAGGTGCTCTTCTTCCCATGCAAATCCACTGAAGGTCTACAAACAGGGTGACAGCAACCTCAGCAAGTGGATTTGCGACCCCAAATCCAAGAACCTGGAAGTGCAGAGACCCGGGAATTGCTTAGAAGGACTACTTCAGGCCGGTGCATCTCTGTGCTTGTAGGGGGCAACCCGCAGGGTCCCAGCTTAGGACGAGGTGCACAGGAGCTCAAGTAGATCCTTAGTTGACTCGACGGGGGTGTAGTGTGAAGGCTCCTTTCTGAGAGTCCTTTGCTTGGTGACTCAACCCGCAGAATCCCAAGCTCTCCTGCCATTTGAGGGACCTTGTTGAACCTGTTTCGGGGGATCCATGGGGCTGTGGTTATTGCCCACCTATATGCATGTGCCCATATACTCCCTGGTTTACCGCAAACAGGGTCAAGTGGAACAAATGCGGAGTCGGTTCGAGTCGTTTCCAGGGTGGGTGTCTTCATCTTGGATGCGTGCAAGGCCCGACGCCGGGGACGCTTGCATCTCTTTGGGCTTCCTCTTTGAATTGGTGAGCTTCCGTTGTTCTTGCTTTGGAAGGGGGTTCCGCTACAAAGACATGGGCTTCTTTTCCCACGCAAATCCACTGGAGATCTTGGAATCCCATCTTTGAGAAGAGGGCAATGCTGGGGATGCTGGCGGTCTATGGCCCTAAAACGGCCTGGTATGGGTTTCGTGTTGGCGATCAGCGGAAGGCAACGGTGCCTTTCGGTTCCCGGGCTCCACGTCCTTGTGTCGTTTAGCGGAGGCGCCTTGGTTCTTTGGTGAGACCCAAGTAGTCTTTACCAGTGGTTTTAATGTGCCGGATAAAGGGTAAGGTCCCTGGGACTCTTATGTTCGCCTGCTGGAAGACAAGCAGCAAGCCATGATTCTCCTTTTGCAGGGTTCCCTGAAGGTTGTTCAACAACATTATTTCGTCCTTATGCCAGTTGGTGGTAGTTTCCCTTGCGACGGGGCGATCCGCCAGTGTGATGGAGGGCGCTATGAACCACTGGGGAAACTGACGGCCAGGAGGAGTGCAATGAGTGTGCCCAAATCCACGGGCTCGTGGCCTGGAAATCTGCCCACGGAGGCGACGGATCCGATCTGATCCGGCCGCTGGGTGTGTCGGTGTGTCTCTGTGTCAGAGAAGCAAATCGGGCTGGCCCCTGCGTTTCTTGCCCCCACCAAAATCTTCCCTGGCTTGTTTGGGGATCCCTGGATTCGTCCTCACGATGATTCCCCTACTGACCAGCAAGCCTTCTTTGAGATGATCGAGGGTAGAACAGTCTTCTGGAAACGGCTGTTTGATTGATTGGCTTAAGCTTGCACAATTGTTGGGTTGGCCCAACCCACGCGTGTATTTTTGTTTTTCCTGAAAAGACAAAAGACAAGAGCCGAGTGCGAACATGAAACCAACCCAAAGATATGTCGTTGCCTGAAAATACGTGCTGTTGGTCAGTCACAAGGGTCTCCTTCAATTGAGGTGCCTTTTGCCAACTGCTTCCTCCTTTGGTCTAGCAATTATCACATGACCACGGGTTAAACACGAATCCACCCTTTGCAAAGCTCACCCTGGCCACAAGCTGAAGTTGGATTCCTCATGTGGGTTTGTCTCTGAGGGCACCGGATGGGGTTCGGTTGCCTTTCCCTTGGGTACCTCTTTCCCATCCCAAACGGTCTACCGACTCACCCGTTGAGCCAGGCATTCTCTCGGGAGACCAGAACTCCAATGTGAGGCGGGGCAGGGTGCACTTGGGGGGCTGGGGCGCTTCATTTTCTCCAATCGGGCAATAGGTCCTAGGTATCTGAGCGTTTCCCCATGGCATCCCATGGCTAGCTTCCCAGTGAAATTAGCAACCCCTCATTCGAACATCCCGGATAGCTACTCCAAAAGGCTCCACAAGGAACCTTCTTTCGAGTTCCTTTGTAGATGGCTGCGTTTCAGGGCTTTCAACTAGTGAGCGAAGCAGCTTTGAAGGGCTTTGACGCCTATCCAGCGTTGTGTCAAGCCACGCCACCCAACGACCGCCAAAGCAGCCACACAGGACGGCAGTTTTGGCCAGGTTCAAAACTCAGAATCGCACCCTCGTGATGCCTGGTTTCGTTTGGGTTTTCTTTGCCAAGGTCCAACTTGCCCCCAACACATCTGCCCGTCGTTTGGCCGCTGCTTGGCCTATTCCCCCTAAGCATAATAACAAGAAAGACCCCCCGAAAAGGAGATTCCGGTCCCAAACATTTGCCGTTTCTGGGTCTCGCATGAATGCGGGAAGTATTTTCTTCATTATTTTCATTGGATCCTTTTTGTTTTGCATTGTTGTTGTTATTTTAACTTGTGCTTAATTCTTTCCAAGGGTGTTTGTTGTCCACGAACTCCAGGCTGGACACCATCCTGCTGGCGGACAACCACATTGGCGCCCGGACTCCTGGTGCAACTTGCAACAGACGTCCACGGGATAGGTAGGTTCCCTGTTGCATCCAACCACATACTGCCGCATACTGGTTTCGGGTTCGTGCAGAGAGATGGAGCCCATTGCTGACTTGGCTGTCTCTGCTTTCCAAATCTCAGGTCCCCGTGAACGATACTCGTATCATGCGAATCCAATCGCTTGAGCGGCTTTTTTTACTTCGACAGCATCCATCCATTTGGGAGATCCCAATTGAATTATATCAGGATACGTAGCTTACAATAGTTACATCGTGAAGCTTTAAGTGTAACTATAGAGACCCAGGGGATTGGACTGTGTTTGGGAGCATCCAGGTGATGAGATAAATAGTGTTCACATATTTTTCGGGCCGATTTCAGACTGTCTGACTGGCGGCATTCGCTTGACTTGCGTTCGGTTGTATTTATCCTTACGGATTGGACTCAGCAAAGCCAGGGCCAAGTAATTGACTACGAAGTTTCCGGCCAAATCAGCAATGAGGTATGGGACCAGCTCATTCGGATTAGTCGCCCCCATGAGACTTCTCCATTGCGCCCCGCAGCTTTTCGAGTCGAGATTGGACAGTTCATGGAGCAAGAAGAACATCCCATGCGTAATTTAGACCAGATCCAGACGAAAGGCTGATGTTGTAGGTGTATGGATCAATGCACTAGTTGCTCGGCATGCTGCTTCAATGCGCATTCCAAGCACCTCTTGAAAAGAAGGTTGGAGTGAAGGAGGCAGTTTCAGATGGCAACGTTGCCAACACATGCTGGCTTGTCCCTGAGTTGAAATTCATTCACCTGAGATGTAGCCTTTGCCCTTATGTCTTGCCAGGCCTTCCAGATGCTTGTGGCCTAGTCGCAAGCCATGGTTTCGAAGGTGGCCTGCGCGGCCGTGACCGTGGGTACGGTGGTGGTGGTGATTTTTGGCTCTGTGCCAGACTCCGCCGTGAAGTATTTGCACGGGCGTTATGCACATGTCAAGCAAGATTCCACGGAATTATCTCAGAGACCGCTGGACAGATCACCTCTGGCTGTCGAGGTCCGAGGTTGGAACATGGAATCAAGGTCCGAGGCCGCACCCATAGCCGACCTTGCTTGAAATCTCAAGACTCCTTGGTTTTTCAAATGTGATATATATTTAAGGGCTGCCGCCCTGTGCCGCCGGCCCCACAGGGGACGTTGTTATGACAATTATGACTACGCAATTTTTGTCGGGTTTAACGGCACACTTAAAGCATATATGAAAAAGAAGAGCAGCACGATAATGATGATGTTTTTGATGATGCAATTGTTTACCCAACATTAGGGATGCTGATAATCATTACTATGCATTCGCATTATCGCCAGCAGTTATGATGA
This sequence comes from Effrenium voratum, assembly GCA_963377175.1. NCBI lineage: Eukaryota > Dinophyceae > Suessiales > Symbiodiniaceae > Effrenium > Effrenium voratum. Next base: position 372,132 of record CAUJNA010003337.1, read on the forward strand.
TATTTGTTACTTTGCACTTTTAGCATCACCAGCAGTTGTTCTGATAATTATGACGATGCATTCCCTGCATCTCAAACAAGCCACAGCGGGACAAATTCGCATGATAATAAACACCTTGTTGAATTTTACAAGAAGTGCCCTGGGTGTGTGGAAACTCGGGCAGAAAAACCATGTTGGGGGCCTTTCTTTTTTTCTTCTCAAGACTTCGATGTATTGCTGTGGATGCGAAGTGTGGACTTTGTGCCATCGCTTCGTCTTTGCGAGAAGTAAGCCGTTAAGAACACCTCGGGATGCAATCAGATGGTGATGGTCAGTGATGATGATCATGCGGCATCACCAGCAGTTATTATGACAATCATGACTACGCATCCCCTGCACTTGAAATGTATGTGAAAAAGAAGAGCGCCACGGTTTTGATGAGGAACATGATGATGAACATGATGATGATGAACATGATGATGAACATTATGATGATGATGAACATGAACATGAACATGATCATGATGATAAACATAACGATGATGATGATGATGATGATGATGGCGATGATGATGAACATGATGATGATGATGATGATGATGATGATGATGATGATGATGATGATGATGATGATGAACATCATCATCATCATCATCATCATCATCATCATCATCATCATCATCATCATCTCATGTTCCTCATCATGTGCATCATCAAAACTGTGGCGCTCTTCTTGTTTGATATAGACCCGACTGGAAATGCTGAGGATGCGTTGTCATGCTGATGTGATCACGTTAACTGCTGGTGATGCTGAGGATGCGTAGTGATGATTATCATCAGGATGATGATATCATTTTCATAATCATTTTCAATCATGATGATGAACACCACCATTATCATTTTTATCATCATGTTCATCATGTTCATCATCATCATCATCATCATCATCATCATCATCATCATCATCATCATCATTTTCATCATCAGCACTATGCATCCCCAGCATCAGCAGCAGTTCTCATGACAATCATGACAATGCATCCTCTGCATTTCCAGTCGGGTCTAACGGCACACTTGAAACGTGTATGAAAAAAGAAGAGTGCCACGGTAATGATGATGATCCGGATGCTGTGAACCATCACCCAACATCAGTGGTGATAATCATCACTGAGACAAGGACACAGACAAACCCTTCCCATGCGCCTCCCCTTTGGAGAAAGGGGTCGGCGGAAATATATATATATATACTATATATATATATATATTCAAGAGGCGTTTTTCATGTGATGACATGTCATTGACCTGCATGAAGCTGCCCAACCCTGAGGAGTCTCAGGATAAGGTCCTGCCAACTTTGACGGAGCCTTGGGTTCGGCAAGCCATCGACCAATGCTCACCAGAGGAGCGCTCCAAGCACACGAAATCCTGGGATTTGGCGATGAAAACGCGCTTGCAGAAGTGGTCCTTGAAGAAGCCCACGGGAATTCAACCCTCAGGCACAAGTCGCATGGGACCATCTAAAATGTTTCAGAACAAGTTTCAACTGTTTTTCGTTTCAACATGTTCCAACCTGTTGTTTCTGGCCGTGATGACATGTGGTCACCCTGGGTGAGGTGTTGGCTCATCCGTGCAGCAAACTGCAGAGGTGAGACAATTCTTGCACTCCATGTTTGGCAAGCTGGAGGTGCGGCGGTTCTTAGATGTGCCCTGCGGAGACATGACCTGGATGTCTCACATGAATCTGAGTGGTGTGGAGTACATGGGCGGTGATATCTCTCCGAGCCTCATCGAAAACAATTTGATGACCTTCGAGGATGATCCGCGCTTCCAAGGCCGCTTTGGTGTCTTTGACATCACCTGCATGGTGCCACCAAAGGTGGATTTGATACACACCCGCGATGTTTTCATCCACATCGACTCAGACTTGTCAGTGAAGGCTTTGAAGAACTTTGAGGCAAGCGGTTCCAAGTACATCGCTGTTGCACACTGGCCCGAAGATGCCGGAGAGAAGAATGAGTACCATCCTACCAAGTTTGTTTCCGGTGTGTATGACGAAGCCCATCAAGCACAAGGAGCGCAAGTCATTGGGTTTCATCGGTTTAACTTGCACCTGCCTCCGTATTGCATGCCAACGCCCATGTACTCAGTGATCAATGGTCGCAGAGATGGCTCAGATGGAGTCCTGGGCGTGTGGCCGCTGCCGGCCCTTGGACGGGGCAGCCATCCAAAGTGTCGACCGAGTCTGACCGAGCCTTGGGTTCGGCAAGCCATCGACCAATGCTCACCAGAGGAGCGCTCCAAGCACACGAAATCCTGGGATTTGGCGATGAAAACGCGCTTGCAGAAGTGGTCCTTGAAGAAGCCCACGGGAATTCAACCCTCAGGCACAAGTCGCATGGGACCATCTAAAATGTTTCAGAACAAGTTTCAACTGTTTTTCGTTTCAACATGTTCCAACCTGTTGTTTCTGGCCGTGATGACATGTGGTCACCCTGGGTGAGGTGTTGGCTCATCCGTGCAGCAAACTGCAGAGGTGAGACAATTCTTGCACTCCATGTTTGGCAAGCTGGAGGTGCGGCGGTTCTTAGATGTGCCCTGCGGAGACATGACCTGGATGTCTCACATGAATCTGAGTGGTGTGGAGTACATGGGCGGTGATATCTCTCCGAGCCTCATCGAAAACAATTTGATGACCTTCGAGGATGATCCGCGCTTCCAAGGCCGCTTTGGTGTCTTTGACATCACCTGCATGGTGCCACCAAAGGTGGATTTGATACACACCCGCGATGTTTTCATCCACATCGACTCAGACTTGTCAGTGAAGGCTTTGAAGAACTTTGAGGCAAGCGGTTCCAAGTACATCGCCGTTGCACACTGGCCCGAAGATGCCGGAGAGAAGAATGAGTACCATCCTACCAAGTTTGTTTCCGGTGTGTATGACGAAGCCCATCAAGCACAAGGAGCGCAAGTCATTGGGTTTCATCGGTTTAACTTGCACCTGCCTCCGTATTGCATGCCAACGCCCATGTACTCAGTGATCAATGGTCGCAGAGATGGCTCAGATGGAGTCCTGGGCGTGTGGCCGCTGCCGGCCCTTGGACGGGGCAGCCATCCAAAGTGTCGACCGAGTCTGACCGAGCCTTGGGTTCGGCAAGCCATCGACCAATGCTCACCAGAGGAGCGCTCCAAGCACACGAAATCCTGGGATTTGGCGATGAAAACGCGCTTGCAGAAGTGGTCCTTGAAGAAGCCCACGGGAATTCAACCCTCAGGCACAAGTCGCATGGGACCATCTAAATATGTTTCAGAACAAGTTTCAACTGGTTTTCGTTTCAACATGTTTCAACGTGTTGTTTCTGGCCGTGATGACATGTGGTCACCCTGGGTGAGGTGTTGGCTCATCCGTGCAGCAAACTGCAGAGGTGAGACAATTCTTGCACTCCATGTTTGGCAAGCTGGAGGTGCGGCGGTTCTTAGATGTGCCCTGCGGAGACATGACCTGGATGTCTCACATGAATCTGAGTGGTGTGGAGTACATGGGCGGTGATATCTCTCCGAGCCTCATCGAAAACAATCTGATGACCTTCGAGGATGATCCGCGCTTCCAAGGCCGCTTTGGTGTCTTTGACATCACCTGCATGGTGCCACCAAAGGTGGATTTGATACACACCCGCGATGTTTTCATCCACATCGACTCAGACTTGTCAGTGAAGGCTTTGAAGAACTTTGAGGCAAGCGGTTCCAAGTACATCGCCGTTGCACACTGGCCCGAAGATGCCGGAGAGAAGAATGAGTACCATCCTACCAAGTTTGTTTCCGGTGTGTATGACGAAGCCCATCAAGCACAAGGAGCGCAAGTCATTGGGTTTCATCGGTTTAACTTGCACCTGCCTCCGTATTGCATGCCAACGCCCATGTACTCAGTGATCAATGGTCGCAGAGATGGCTCAGATGGAGTCCTGGGCGTGTGGCCGCTGCCGGCCCTTGGACGGGGCAGCCATCCAAAGTGTCGACCGAGTCTGACCGAGCCTTGGGTTCGGCAAGCCATCGACCAATGCTCACCAGAGGAGCGCTCCAAGCACACGAAATCCTGGGATTTGGCGATGAAAACGCGCTTGCAGAAGTGGTCCTTGAAGAAGCCCACGGGAATTCAACCCTCAGGCACAAGTCGCATGGGACCATCTAAATATGTTTCAGAACAAGTTTCAACTGGTTTTCGTTTCAACATGTTTCAACGTGTTGTTTCTGGCCGTGATCACATGTGGTCACCCTGGGTGAGGTGTTGGCTCATCCGTGCAGCAAACTGCAGAGGTGAGACAATTCTTGCACTCCATGTTTGGCAAGCTGGAGGTGCGGCGGTTCTTAGATGTGCCCTGCGGAGACATGACCTGGATGTCTCACATGAATCTGAGTGGTGTGGAGTACATGGGCGGTGATATCTCTCCGAGCCTCATCGAAAACAATTTGATGACCTTCGAGGATGATCCGCGCTTCCAAGGCCGCTTTGGTGTCTTTGACATCACCTGCATGGTGCCACCAAAGGTGGATTTGATACACACCCGCGATGTTTTCATCCACATCGACTCAGACTTGTCAGTGAAGGCTTTGAAGAACTTTGAGGCAAGCGGTTCCAAGTACATCGCCGTTGCACACTGGCCCGAAGATGCCGGAGAGAAGAATGAGTACCATCCTACCAAGTTTGTTTCCGGTGTGTATGACGAAGCCCATCAAGCACAAGGAGCGCAAGTCATTGGGTTTCATCGGTTTAACTTGCACCTGCCTCCGTATTGCATGCCAACGCCCATGTACTCAGTGATCAATGGTCGCAGAGATGGCTCAGATGGAGTCCTGGGCGTGTGGCCGCTGCCGGCCCTTGGACGGGGCAGCCATCCAAAGTGTCGCTGATGGCAAAAGACTTGGTGGTAAGTTGTTTCTTTCAATCCATTCTTAACCAGCGTGGATTCGCCTCCTGAGGCACATCCATGTGAGCCACAATCAGAACCCGGGCACAGTCCAAACCATACCTAGGTGCGGATATTTGCAGGGGTTGGGGTGCACTCCTCGAATACCAGGTTTTCCACCCTGCAAGTTTTTACACATTCCCAAACAGGGGGCACTCAAGGAGATGTCTCCAACCATTCAGTTGTTTGGGTTCAAATGTGAGCTCGGCAGGGGCGGGGCGGGAAACTCGCCCGAAGGTTCTCCGCCGCAAAACCCAAAACCCGGCACTCTCTCAGCTGAGGTGGGCCTTCGCTTTGTGCGGTCCTCTCCCGACATGAGCCACCGGGCACGCGGAGGGGAGGTCACCTTTTGCCGGGTCTCAATGGCCGTGGCCGCTTTAATTGCCCAAAGGAGCCAGTGGTTGCCTATTTTGGGTGTGAGTTGCTAGGTCCCCAGTAGTGCCCTTTTACCCTGTTTTGGGGGAGGGCTCCCCTACTAAAATACACCACAGAAAAAACGGTACCCTTATTCTAGCCTCTCTACTGGAGGACCTAGGCTGTCTTTTTGGCGGGAGATATAGGGAACCCTGTATGCGAGAGATGTGAGCAGCGTTTGGATTCCATTTGGCTGCGCTCCCTCAATGGGCTCCGAACAATTTCCCTTGGAAGGGTCAAACATTTTAACCCAAAAAGGTATTCACTCCAAAAATACACCCGTATTCCCCTTTGTGTTTGAATTATCCAACAGAACCAATGACTGTTGCACCTGCCGACCTGACCGTGAGTGGGCCAGATCTACTCCTACAACATGTCGGTCTTCGGGTCAACGCCTGCCTCCACATGCGCGGGCCTGAGTGAGGCAGCAGAGTGAGCCAGAGCGTAATCCACATTGCTGGCGTTTGCTCCAAAGCTTTGTTATATTTTACTATGGGGTAGATGAAATTTGGAACGGACACAGATAATACAATTTCCTGTGCAACCCAGATGTGGGCCAAAGATTAAATCTGTCCTTCTTGCGAGGCTTACACATCTCTTCCGAAAGCCTCGGATTTCCGTTCAGAGTGTGACCTACGTGCATTTTGGTTCCCATTCTACAACCTGAGCACGAGCACGGTGGGTTTTTTGGTTCCTCACCATTCCATTTGGAAAGGCACCATGTCGATGGTGAGTTTCTCCTTTGGGAAGGGGGTTCAAAAAACTCGCGTCCGAGCCTCCAGCCTCGGGGCCTGGAGCTTTCTCTTCGCCCAAGGCGACGCCTCCATCGACTGCCGGGCTCTAGGCCCGGCGCCCAAGGAGTCTCTTTTGGAACCAGGCCGACGGGAAGCCATGTTTTTGCAACAAAAGTGGAAGTGCAAGCCCCTTTTGTTTGGATAGTTTGTTCTATTAGAAAGGGCATAGGCACTTCTATCTCGCCGCTTTCAGCTGACTCGGAATTGGTGACCAGTGGTTAGGAGACGAAGAGGATGACCCTTGAGCGACGCTATAAAAATACTCAGGAGAAAGGCGTGCTGTTAGCCGTCAACTACCATACAAGGACCTCCTTTTAGCTGGCGGCAGGGACTCCCCCCCAAAACGACGTGTAGGATCCTGTAAGGACACACCGATTTGTTCCGGTCATTTGCAGGGGGTTTCAATTTTAGAAACCGGGGCACTTTCCCTGCAGCTTTCTTGGGAGGGTATTTTGAGGAGGGAACCACAGAATGGTCTCCCAGAAATATAGAGGTCTCCTTTGGACGCCTTTTACTACCGCCCATCTGCTAGAAACACGCATGTATCAAGTTGGGGCTGGTGTTCCACCCTGATATTCGGGGTTCCTCACTCTTGATGCCTGTGAGGCAGGTAAAGACAATCAACATCCCCTTATGAGGTGACTTAAGGACCGCAAATATGCCAATTATGCATGGTGAGTTTGCCGGGAGAGGCTGACTCCAATGTTTGCTCCTTGAAGCTTGGATAGAGCATGGCCTCCCCTTGGGCCAGGGTTTTTGAGCACCCTAAGAAGGTCCAAAGAATGGTGCGGTCTTCCTGTTAGAGGTAGGATCCAGAAAATGTTCAAAACGGGAAACTGGGTGCCAGTCGAGAGGGTCGCCCATGAGAAGGTCTGATAAATCCGGGTCGAGCCACCATCAGGAACAGAAGTCATTGGCTTGTTGCTCAAACTGTTGAACGTCAAGCACACCTGTGCAAGCAAGCTTAGTACCACAGACTCCCGATAATCAAATTACAAGACAAACTCGAATCTACCGGGCCTGCTCTATGTTTGTCTTTGGTTTGTTCGGATTGTTCGGTGTGTCTTGGTTTGTTTTGGTTTGGATCTGTCAGTCTGTGTGTCTCCCTATCTGTCTGTTGCTTGTTTGCCTGCTTGTTTTGTTTGCTTGCTTGCTTGTTTGCTTGCTTGCTTGCTTGTTCGTTTTTGTTGCTTGTTTGTTTGCTTGCTTGTTCGTTCGTTTGCCTGCTTGTTTGTGTGATTGCTGCTTGTTTGTTTGTTTGTTTGTTTGTTTGTTTGTTTGTTTGTTTGCTTGTTTGTCTGCTTGCTTGTTCTTTTCAAGGCCGCGAGGACGTGGTCGGGGAGACCTGCAACTCGGTGATCGGCAACAGCTTCCGCCGGGCCGGGGGCCTCGAACGGCCCGGCACGCTGGGTGCTGATACAAACAACTCGGCATGCCAAAGGTGGGCCTCTGATGTACACGAGCTACAAATAATTCTAGGTGTATATGTTCTATCTGTTTACGTGTGTGTGTGTGGTATTATGCATACCTACACCCGTGACATGTATATGTATATACATATGTATATATAATGGGTATACGGTATCTGGTATAGGAGTACCTACCCCACTCTCGGCACGCTGAACCTTTAGATTCATCAACTCGTCCTTCGCCTTGAATCGCCCCAAGAGCTCTTGGAAGTTCGAACTGACACCATTTCCGAGGGTGTTTTGGGTTTTTCTTACACCATTTCAAGGTGTGCAAAGGCGAGACAGGGTCACTTGGGTGGCCACTTGGGCAACTTGAGGCTCGCGAGATGGGACTGACGCTTTGTGTTCCGTTGAATCCTGGTGAGGTTCGGTCAGAAACACTGGTAGTCTATGGTGTATTTGGAAGGGACATGGGGACTCACTCGATTTCCCTCAACCAGGCATGCTGCGTAGTTCTTGGGGAAGCCTTTTTGACATGTGCGCGCACGGGGAAATGGGCATGTCCGGATCGCTTGTGAGGCAGTGCCAAGGCCATTTTGCAAGGGTCCCCGACTCTCGCAGGCGTTTTCTTGGGTGTTTCCTATGTCTGAATGGCAGTTTCCTCCTGAAAGGCTTAGCGCTTGGCTTTCCGCAATTCCACAGGCCGACAGGGTTCAATCAATGGGGACGCCTTGTTTTGGGATAGGATAGACGAAGGTCACCAGGTTTCCAGATTGGGACCACATCTTTCTGGAACCCTAACCCTAACAGACTATGCTTTAGCAACCGCATCGATGGACAGGCGTAGGCGCTGATTCTCGGAGCACTGCAAACCGAACCCTGAATCAAGGGCCCGGTCAAACATGCAAAACAATGTAGGTTTAGTAAGCAATGCTGCAAGTTTTTCGTCATGTCATCGATTGACTTGAGTTCCTATTTGTTCAGCTTATCAATGCCCACACCGGAGCCCTGGATTCTGGCACATCTCCGAATGCAGAAACGCACAGCTGGAATGTTTGTGTTTGGACTGGCCCGAAGAGCACTGCGCGTTTGGTTTTGGAAGAACAGTCCCAGCCACGGATGTTTGGCTTTTTGATTCTTTCTATTGGAGTAGATCCCCAGCGATATGCCCTTCGGCCTGGGGGTAAAAGGTGAGGCCTATCACCAAAACAAACCAGAGTCAAATGCCGGGGGTGTCGGGGGCTTGCTCACTTTCCTCGACACCCACTGGCTGAGGTGGGCATCATGACCCACATGATCAACAACCTTCCAAAGCTTTGTGAGATGGGCAAGCTCAAGGCTCGAGAGAGTGTGTTTGATCTGGCTGAAGGGCGGGGGTGTCTACAAACACCCTTTGCAAAAGGTGCTTTAAAGAGGATCCAAAAGGAAGCCAATCATTCTAAACGACCCTGTATTGAGAAACATCCATGTGGGTGCTTTGAAGCGGCTCCGGGCTATACCCGGAAGGCCACCTGGCCAATTCCTGTTGGGACCCCTGCTTGCGTGCAGCGGTACCCCATCCGCCGGGTACGCAACGTGAAAAGCCCCGCCTTCCCTGTCTCCAAACTCCGGGTTCAGGTTCCGACGGCTCACGCCTATGTGGCTGAGTGTGCCGAATGGAGAGTGACCGTCCCGGGCCGGTGACTGTGACAGGATATCCCCAAAGACAAAAGAGCATGGTGTCCTTGGCTTTGTCACAACTCTTCGGGTTGAAACCCGCACCCGTGAGCATTCTTGACACTCACTTCCCGTGGAAATCGTGGCGCCAGTCGCTGTCTGACTGGATCAGTCCGAGAAGTTCAGGACGAAACAGCTTTGGGGTTCATTGTGGGGAGAAAACGGGGTGCACAAGCCAGCCATTCGGAGGAGAAGTTGCAGGAAGTCAATTGAAGCTGAGCGCTTGAGTAGGCTCAACAGCTAGAAGAAGTGTTGGAGGCTTGGAAGATCGGGAAGCCTAGTAGTCAAGAAAAGATGGGGATCCAGAAGAAGCCCCACACATTGCAAAAATGGCAACATGTTCAGCTCGAAAGTGCTTCCAGTTGTGCCCAGTGTGGGCCACACATAGAATACCGAAAGAGGGCCGAATTGTGCTTCGTGAGTGTGGCCAGGTTTGCCGCCCCCCGACCACGCCTGTAAAGCTATGTGTCCGTGCCTCAAGGGCCGAAGTGAAGTGACAATAGCAATATTGCCAGCCTGAACGTACAGTTGGGTGAAAGTTGGCGCACCTTTCCCTTTTGGCTTAAGCCCATCCCCTTACCAAATAAAGGGATTTGCGGCAGTTAACCTTGTTGGCCGCTTGGCCTTCTCTGTCTCCTTGTGCTTCTTCGTTTGACGGGCCAACGGTAGCCTTTTTGAAGTCCTGCCAAGAACACAGACCTTAACTTGCGGTTGGTAGGGATGGTGACGGACCCGTAGTCCTGCGTCCATTCAGAGAACCATGACCGTGGCCTTGGGAAGTTTTGACCATGGCTCACATGAGGTATGTATCAAAGTTTGGCTGGCTCGGTCCAGCCTGTGGTCAATTTGAGATGGACATGAGACGCACAATTTCACCACGGAGCCCTGATTGTCCCATGTCTCGGCCATGGCTCACGTCCAAAAGGGCGTTCAGGTGCTCTGAGCCCGCGGGATGCGGCGCTCGGTGGGAGGCGAAGATTAAAAACAAACAGCTCGAGGGGTCAGGCTGTGATTGCGTATATCGTCTGCGCAGGTGGTGAAGAGGAAAGTCTGCGGAAAACACGTTGCTCGGAGTGACATGTTGGCTCACGTATTTTTGCATGGCAGGTGGGTGGTTCTGGTGCGGATAAGCAGCTTACCTGTTTGGTTGGTAAACATCAAGCACTCTGGCTGGGCCAATTGGTTCGACATGTTGGCCAATACCAATCAATTTGTGAAAGGCACAACAAGTTGAACTTCAAATGTTCAGAGGACAAAGGATACCCGCAGTTCCGAAACCTGGCTGCAACGAAATTCGGATTTGTGGCTTAAAGGCGTGGTGCTGATGTTCAAGCGCGCAGCTGAGGTGATGCCCTGGGAGCATCGCCTCGGCAGCGCAGGCCAGAGGTTTGGGGGGTTGGGGGTTCGAAGGCGAGCTCGGAGCTCGTCGTTTCGGGAAGATGGAGATGGGCTGTGGGTCAAAACCAATGGTACCATTTTGGGGTGCACCACCCATTCTGCTCTATTTTCAGTTGCCGGTTGGACTCGACGAAAAGGTCTAGGCTCCACGCCACTCCTGGTTGGCCGAACCAGGTGCTTTCATTTTTTGCATCAAAAGGGCGACCATGGGTAGATGTTTTTTGCTTCGTCGTATGTTCTGTGGTTTTTCTATTTGTCCTTCACCAGTTAACACAAAAGACGTAACATCGTGCTGCTGTTGGTCTGCACATAGGTTGCGTCTCAAAACAGGGAGCTATTTCTTGTCGCCAACCAACTTCATACTGGGGTTTGATGCGTTTCATCCCCAATTTGCATTGGAGCAATTGCCGCTAACAAAGGCCCTTGATACTCACAGCATGCTTGTGTTTCCTTCCAACTCTCGCATGCCTTTTATTTCCAGGTTTTGTTGGGCAGGTGAGTTGCAAGAGGTTGTTTACCCGACGGGAAGGAGGGCTTCACTTCCGATCGGCGATACGGGAGCGAAACCTCCGTTCCACCAAGCCAGCAACCAAGCCACCAACCGGGTTGGAATGGTCCATGGTTTTCTTATGGGTTTTGCACACGTGCCCGATATTTTGAAGGGTCAATCAGTCGAGCAGAAACCCAGCGGGTTGTCCACGGTCCACAGGCTTGGCCTCCATGAAGAGAATTAAAATCCTCTGGGGGGGGGGTGGAGTTACCAAATGTGTGTTTCATGCTTTTACGGACCCCATTCAAGTGGTTTGATGTTCTTTGGCTTTCCTGTTGTACCCACAAGTTTGAGATACCCCCACTTTTGCTAGGGTACTGTCCAGACTCCAGGCAATGTGTGCGCTCTTTCCTAAAAGGAAAGCAACAAGGATGAGCAAGTTTCGAATATTGCCAGACCTCCCATTTTCCAACCTGAGATTTTCACTCGCAAGGCTCACGCTACTCGGAGGCGCACTGGGACGCAATTACGCCATGGACCCCAGAGCTTGGCGTTTGTGACCCGAGGCATCGGTCCAAAACTCCGAGGCCCACGGCTCTCTTGGGAATCCTGGACCTAAAACCACGGGGTTGACGACCAAAATACGCCTCCATTTTTGCTGAAATGAATATTTGTTGGTTTTTAAGGGTTATATGTTTTTCCCAGGGGTCTTAAGCAAATGGAGGTAAGGGCTCGACACACCGGAACTTGAGAGCTTCCACCGGGGGCGTCCCATTTTAGAGGCAAAGCTTCTACTTTCAAATGAGTTGCACCCTATTCCTGTATCAAGTCGATTGGTCCGAGTCAGGATTCCCCAACAACTGTGAAGGAAAAAAAGCAGGATCAAATGGGATACTGAGAATCCTGAATATGCGGCTTCACATATGGGTACGTGTCAAAAGAAGCTTACCCCCAAAAGCGGCGCTCAGTTTTCCTTTTGGTTTTCTCCTTAAAACCATCCAAAAGGGCTCCCATCCGCCCAGGTTTGGCCACTGGTCGGCCTCCGACTGCGGCCGGCCCTCTGCCGCCTTCACGTGCGGCTTCGGCCTCCGTCGCGAAACATCGGGGCGCGTTGAGAAAAACATCGGGGCAAACACCGCCCTTGGATGTTTGAGGCGTCTTAAAATCGGGGGAACCCTTCTGGATGCCCTCCTCAGGTGGGCTTAAAGGGACGCAAACCAAGAACTGGCGGTTTTGGGGGTCCGGATCCCTATTTTGACCCTTGTTGGATGCCTAGGTATAGCTTGCAGGGTCACTGAACAAACATTTCACGGAGACCCTGGACATTGACTCTTTGTTCATTGTTTGGGTTCGAAGAACCGGAAGATCACCCTCAAAAAACAACACATCTAGATCTGGAATTTGTCTCAGAGGGGAACCTGGAATATAGGCGCTTCCCCTTGGGTTCCCCGTTGAATCTCCAAACCAGGTAACAACAACAGATGCCCACCTGAAAGTTGGAACTGAGCTCTTCGCCTTCCTTTGAGACGACAGCAACTGGTGAGGCCTTGGCCATGGAAAGATACAGGGAAGAGATGCAGTTGGGGGATACCTTTCTGTCAGCTCGCAGGGACTGCATGTCTCACCACCCAAACCGCCTCGCTTTGATTGCTTTGGCCTCGCTCAGAAGCGAAGGTACAACCCGACCAACATCGACACGGCTTATCCCCAGTTGTTCACGTCGGTGAAGTGGCTCCCGTCAGTGGAGGACTCCGGAGTCCTGTCGTCGGATTTTGGAGGGCCGAAGCACATAGCCAGTTTGGACGGATCCGAGTGGCCCCTTATTGATGGTTGAGAAAATCAATGATTCTCCTTTGAACCTTCGATTCTAAAGGTTGGATTTGTTGCTCAGGCGAGAAGACACACGAAGAGGTCAATGACCATCTAGACTTGGACCAGGCAATGCCCATGTCATGCACTTTGCTTGTGCTTGGGAAACTGATGAACAGATGTCCGGATGATAAGCCGGTGGATCCTAATCCCAGTGGATCCCCGTTGAAGTACAACCAGTCATTTTGCTTTCTGGTGCTTCAAGGGTTGTTCCCTTGAAAGAAGTCACTGGCAAAGTAGAGGATGTTTTAGGCACTCGTTCGAAGGAGGCTTGCTTGAACAGGGAAAAGTCACCAGGCTGTGACCAAGGGTGTGCCATAGCCAATTCTTCTTGCCAATCATGCTGGGAACTGCAATACGTGCAGTGATTGGCTGGGGTGAATTTCTGGTATCCGGCAGGTATGATTTCGTGGCAATCCATGGAGCAGTCCTTCCCCCTGAACATTTTGGCGCCCACTCGATTTGAATTTGTGGTGTTCTGGTGCCATCGCTTCTTGGTGGCAAACCGCATCAAACCGCTCCCTGTTTGGCAATTGGCTCCCAATTGCAAACTAAAAGGGACCAAGGGAAAGCCGACATGGATAATGTGGGATTTGTTTGAGCCAGAAAAGGAAACTAGCTCGCTCAGCCTTGGGAGGTTTTCTTTTGTTTCAACCGGTTGTTTAAGGGTTAACTACTTCTGGTGCCAATAATTCTCAGCTTCCCACCAAACATGTGTTTCACTGGGATATTTGTTTTGGAACAAGCACTGGGATTTCCTTTTTGAAAAACAAATTAGACCCCGCTTATTGAATAAAGATATCCGTTTTTGTAGCTTAGCGTTATGGATCAAAATCAGACCCCCTCCCATTAATTTAATATATATATATATACATATGTTTCAGTGGCGTTATGCTTTTTCTTTTTTCTTTTTCGCTGAATTTGGCAGATGGACCCGGGGCCCCAAAGCCCTTCGAATTCCGGGGCCCGGCCCGGGGACGCGGGGCCCCGGCTTTCGCAGGCTGCCGCGAAGGTGTTCCTCGGGGAGTCCAGGGCGACCGGCAACCGGGCGCGGGGCTGGGCGCTTCGCGTTGGAGCTGGGCTTTGTTTCGCGGTGTTTGGTGTTTTTTTTGTTTCTCGTGTGGGAAGTTTTTTCTCCAAAGGTTGGATTTGGCAATGGACTCAGGTTGAGTTTCTTTGGGGTTGCAATTTGGAGGAGTTCGGAGTGTAGGTGAGCGATTCCATTTCCCGGTAGGCCGTAGAGGTCACCAAAGGAGCCGGGGGGGAGTCCCAATTTGTTTGGTGTCCTTTGGGAAAGTATGCAATTTGTCCGCGGTTCATGCATTTTTTGACCAAGACTTGCAATCCGGTTCAACCCATCGAGGAGTTCCTTGGCTTTGGCGAAGAGCCCAGCTAAATCCTCCAGGTTGAATATGGGGTTAAGACAAGGGAAGAAGTCATTGGTCGCATCACTCGCAAAATGAGCTAGAGGGTCCTTGGTCCAAAAACAAAATAAAAATCCAAACCCCAGCTCGGTTCAGGAGGAGACCTGCCGTGTTTTTTTTTGGTACAGGTGCATTTGGGAAGCGTATCTTGTATGGATACAAGTTGTGGGATGATGTTGCTGTGTCTCGAAATAGGTTGCCCTGCAAAGTGGGAGGTTTGCTTTTGGTTTCCTTTCAAACCAACCCCTGAAAGAGATCTTGCTGCAAGGTGCTTCATTTTCTCTCTTTTTGCTCGATCAAAGATTGCAGTTTTAATTGAGCTTTAAAGACGTTTTCGCAAAGGGTGCTATATGACTTGTGTGGTTTTCTCGCCGTATTGGCAGTTGTTGTTGAAGTCCCCTGGAACGCAAGCAAGCAAGCACGCAAGCAAGTATGCATACAAGCAAGCATGCATGCACGCAAGCACGCACACACGCACGTACGCAAGCACGTACGCAAGCACGTACGCAAGCACGTACGCAAGCAAGCAAGCAAGCAAGCAAGCAAGCAAGCAAGCAAGCAAGCAAGCAAGCAAGCAAGCAAGCAAGCAAGCAAGCAAGCAAGCAAGCAAGCAAGCAAGCAAGCAAGCAAGCAAGCAAGCAAGCAAGCAAGCTAAAAGCCACCTTAAGCCAACTCGAAACCAACCCTAAACCGACCCAACCAACCCTAGACCCACCCTAAAACCCACAACCCACACGCCCACACCTTAAACTCTGCCCAAACCCACTTTCTCGTTTGCTTCCATTGTCGCTTTTGCGTGGAAGGAGCAAAGGGAAAGGGTTGCGCCAAGTTCCATGTGAGCGCCAAGAGCCCAAAGCCCCGTGTTGTTCTACACAAGTCAGTTTGGGGCCATGGACAGGTGAGCATGAGCCCAGACTTCGACGGGACAAGCCAAATGGCCGGCGCCTTCAGAACCGTCGGTCGCATATCGATCGGCACCCTAGAAACCGACCGCACTGGGAAGGCGAAGGATCGCCAGTTGCAGTTTCTCGTGACAAGCCCAGCTCGTAAATGGGCTTGGGGTCTGAGGGGTTTCGACCCTGGAAATCCGGTTTCTGCACTACGTTCCCTTTGCTGTGCTGTTCCGGGGACACCCTCGGAAACAGGGGCTCCATTTCCCATTAAGTTACCTGGAATGCCGTATGGCCATTTTTTTGGACGGAACCCGCATATGGATCGTTTTTCCCATATATCAGTTTTTGCTGGCCGGTGGCCGTATTTGGCCGTATGCAATCAACAAATTGTTGACAACAACTCGTAAATAACCATATGGTCATTTGTTGGTGGCCGAAGTCGTATGGACAGCAAAAAACGTCACACATGGGTTTCCATATCCCCTTTTTGGGTGTGTTGACTCTGCAAAATTTTGGCAATCGACGCTTATCTTGGCCAACCCTGTTGTACCCACGTTGAACAGGCAGCGTGTAGTCTTTTGAATCCACTGGACGCAAACATAGGAGTGCGCAGACCGCTTTTGGAGACGGGTTGGCATTTTCCTGTTTGTGCACTTCACAAGCGCATGTGTGCCGTCAGAAGACCCCTTTACTTGGCGTTGGTAGTGGTCATCAATTTCAGGGATGACATGGGCAGAGTTCGAGAGTAAGAAGCTTCGCCCCATGTCATCAATCCATCCATTGAGTACTCCGTGAAGGAAGCCATGGAGTGGCACGCATTTTGGCTGAGGCCCTGACAGATGTGGACGGCACTCTGTTGGGCACCACCAGTGCTGATGCTTCGGCCCGGAGACACAGACTGGCTGGAAAAGAGAAAGCAGTCAGCGCGGGTCTTTGGCTTTACTCAGTGCATGTGTCTGTGTTTGTCCCATTTTGTGCACCATTGCTTACACATAGAAGCATTGCCCGATACCTGCTGGAAGAATTGGGCAGCTTTCTGAGAAGCGGCCCTGCTTATCTCTTGATCCTGTTGGGGCGTGGAATCAAATGAATACGTCATCCAATGAGTGGCCCAAACTTACCCAAACTTGGACTTTGATGTGTTCACAGCTTTCTTTTGTTGGCAAGTCCTAACATGGGAGTTGGACCTGCAGAAATGGCGTCAGATTTTGTTTTAGTGACCCATCAAGAGCGTGCTTGTGTTGGAAAGTCCCTGCTTCAGTGTTCTTGGCATGTTTGATCATTCGGGTTGCTTGTTTGGTTCTATTTGTGTTTAGTCAGGGCTTGTTTCGCTGGGAGCTCCCCAAGCTACCTCGTGGTTTGTTCAGTGACCTGTTGTCATTTTTAAGGATGAAAGGGGACGCCTGCAGGAGACTAAACCAGCTGGATCCCATTTCGAGAAACACACATTTGGTTGTACCCCGGCCAATTGAACCCATCATGCATGGAGAAAACCCACCTCCCAAGTTTCATATCCACCCTGGCGGTGAGTCCTTTTTTTTGGAGGAACATCTTAGAGGAAATTGCCAAGACAAAAACCAGCCAGCTGCTTGGAGGGTTGGCTGTGGCACAACCTTCCCCGGCCTGGCACCTCACCGCTGGCAACCAGTTGGTGACGGTGTACAACCCCGCGCTGGCGTTGCAGACCTGTCAGCAAGGGGCTCAATCGGCTCGCTTCGGCAGCATTGAGCCGTTCCTCGAAGTGCCGGTATGGGGCAAAAATCGATGCAACCCCAAGACATGGCGCCCATGAGAAGCTAAGAAGGGTAGCTCCAAGAAAATGATTGTTACCCCCTCCCTGATTAGCACCCCCCCCCCTTCAAGGTTGACAAGGTCTGGACAAACCCCCAAATCATCTCCCCGAAATTGATAATTTGTTTGGAGGACCCCCGTGATAAATCTGGAGACTCTTCGGTCCTCGTCCTTTGACTTCGGGCCACTTCCCGCCCAATTGAACTGGAACAGGAACCTGGAGAACCTCTTCGGTCCTTGCCTTCTTGGCCGCTTCTAGAGCCCAAATGACTCAAATGAGTCCTGACTGGTTGCGGGGGAGGGGGCTGGCCTCCAAGGGGTGTCCTTTGTGAGCCTCAACACCTTGTCATTTTGAGCACGCACGTTGTGGAAAGCGCTTTTTGTGGGAAGCACTAGAGGGAGGCCCGAAAAATGGACTGGGTTGTCTACGTTAGTATTAGTGGGAATCTGGGAGGCACAAGGAGAAACCTTTGATGGAGGGGTTTACGAATCGAGCACTGACATTGCAACTCGACGTACCAGGAGGTGTCTAAATGGTCCACATCAGTTAAGCTTTGGGGTGGGTTGGGTGGCTGGGGATTGAGTGGGCCAGGAGTTGTTTTTCCTCTTGATGTGTTGACGTGTCTCCAAAGAGAAAGCAACAGGTTGCTTCCACTTCTGGACCTTGCAGGCTCTGGATCAGGGCGAAGCTACGAGGCTTTTGAGATGACAAATGGATGGGAGCCGTCCAAATTTGCTGTTCCCAGTGCAACTACTGCAGCTACTGCGCCTGCCGTAAAGAACATAAACCAACGGGGGCTCTTCAAATTAACCCCAAAGGGCCAGGAAAGGGGTAAAGATGTTGGGTGCTGCCCGAAGACCCAACTCTTAGAATGGTTTGTCGCGAAACGAGGAGCAAAGTGGGCCCGGTTCTCCTTGGTGTCCTCAAGAAGGCCTCAGCTTGGGGAAACCACCCTCGAGCGGCCTCTTCCTCTTGAGTTCCCCAATCCAGATCCACATCTTCTTTCGGCCTCGTTGTTTTGGGGGTTCCCGCGCGGGCTCTCTTTGGGCTGCCTTAAGCGCTCTTGCGAGCGCCGCAGGGAGCAAGGCAGCTCCTTCTACGACTGCCCGGACTTGCAGCTGAGATACTTGACCTGGGAGGCTCCAGACTTTTTGATCGACGGGGCCGCTGAAGTGCCCCAAACTGGTGTTTGGTTTTTGCAGATTCGCCGTGGTTTGCACGGGCTATGGACATCAACCACAGACTTGTTGGAACGGGGGAGGGGTCCTTTGGGTCAGTTTGGTTGGATCAGGCTGGAGTGCACTGATTGTTGCGTTCCAACTCCAACGGGCTAACCAGTGCCAGCATTTCGCCAAAAGGCCACCTAGGATTCAATACTCAAGTCAGCCCAACAGGGTTCTCCCCAAAGTTCGACCATTCCCCTGTCTCGGAAAATGTTCGGTTTGTGGGAATCCCACATTGGTGTGAGTGACTGCCTGCTGCGCAGGCAGTGGGCGGACCTGCGCACCGCGTTCTGAGCAAGATGAAGGCCATATTTTTTTCGTCGGGATGGGTTGTGTGTTGTTTATCGGTATTTGTTCATGTTTGGTGGATTTTTTCCGTTGGGTGAAAGTAACTAGATAGCACATCTCCTGAGTTTGGGGACGACCATTTCGACCCTTTTCCATTGTTTGGGGAAGGGACCCGGAAGGTTGTTCAACGCCTCAAGATGGGCAGGTCTCTGTTCGCATCCCATGGTTCCGTACCCGTTGACATCCCTTCAACCAAAGAGGATTCTAATTATTTTTCTGCCAGGGGTCACCGGGCAAGGTGGTGGAAACTTGTTTGCTGCTGGTTTGTACAGTAAGTCAATCCAAAAGGGTTCCCCCAATGTTCACATGTGGCATGGTTGTGGACAATTGGCCGACCATTTTTTGGTTGTTACAGCTGTCTTTGTTGGGTGTGTGTTTGAACGTCCATGCGTTTTCGGGGGCAAATCATCACTGCGAATCATGTTGAGCCTCAAGCCCAATTGACACATGAGTAAAAGTGTTGTCTTGCAAAAGTGGCTGCGCGATTGGAAGACGCAGGGCCGCGAACCCTTCGCAAAAGGGCATTGGATGCGAGCAAACATGTTTGCGAAAGGGGCCGCGAAAGGCAGATGTTGAACCCAGGGGAAGATGATGGCATTGATGCAACTCAATCTATTTATTCTGAAAAGTATTTAGGATTCTCGAGCTGGAGCTGCGGAAGTGCACTTCGCGTAGTGCACTTGACTTACTTCTTTATGTTTACGGGGACCATTTGCGAAAGCTCGGCGAAAGGGTTTCTGGCCCAGCTGCTCCGCAAAAGGACAGCTTATGGGGCGAAAGGTTCGCACGAGGTTTCACGAGGTTGCGCGAAGGCTGACATGGAGTACAAATCGAGACCGAGAACTCTCAATTGGAATGTGATATCATTTTGTCAAGCTGAGGTTGGGGATCGTGGGGTTCACAGGGCTTGTGGATGCCCAAAAAGGGTCCCGTTTGATACCTTGCGGCTTGTCAACTCAGCTGGGGTTCATGACAGTTGTGGGGTCAGCACCCTCGCACCCGCGAGTTGTGGCGAGCTTCGGACGACCGCTCCACCTGGTCGGCGGGCCACTGGCCAAGGTTTCAGTCACGGCAAGTTGTGTTTTTTGTTTCTCGTTTTTTTTTTTTGCGCGTGTTTTCCCCAATATCACCTGCGAATGTGTGTGCAACCCCCTGCTTGGGGTTGGGAGAGATGTTGCAGGCATTGGTTTTCTGTTCACGGGAGAAGTCTGAGTGGGAAACCTAGAGGCATTCCGAAATTCTATTTCGCTGGGTCATGGAACTGCAGCATTTTTTTCGCTAGGGTGTCAACGAGATCTTCGCAGAACTTGCTGCACACTCGTCCACTTGTCCGGTTTCTTCATATTCGGACCCTAACTTGCGGTCTTACGGTCTCATTTCGCAACTGGTCTTTAGAGTGACCAGACCCTACGTTTTTCAAAATGACAATTGTGCTCAAGCCACGTGCAAAGAGCTGCAGACTGTGATCAGACTGCGTCATGTCTCATTGCTGCCGCTGTCGTGCCTTTCTTCTCCCTTCCTTGTAGTCCACTTCTTTTCTTCTGGCATTCGGCATTGGGACATGCCGGTTTGGCACCCGCACGACGCCGTTTTGATTTGTCTCATCCCCTGACGCAAGGCTGAAGAAACTTACAATATTCAGCTCCAGCTAGTTGTCCAGAGAAATCCATGTCTGGCCTTTTCCTTCCGAGCGTCAATTAAGTCTACTCCCGGTTTTGCTCGTGTTAATCTGAGGACCGTTAGTTTGGGTTCGTCTCTTGGTTTTCCTTGCAGACCCAAAACAGGTCACCCTTTCAATCAAGACCCACCCAGTTGCCGGTCTTTCCTCGAGAACTCGCCTATGGCCGGCGACCTAGCCAAGGTCCTCAGCCAGAGCTAGGCCCGGGGGCGGAGGACAAGGTCTCATGTTGCTGGGACGACCCCGAGTCACCACGCCTCCAAGGCCATTTGTTTGCCTATAGCGAGCTCACCGATCTGGGGGGTGTAACGAGCTCCATGATAAAGGTCCTGTACTTGGGGATCCCTTGAATCAGCTTTTGGATCACGGAAAACATTGTAGGTTCTTGTCAAGACCTCTCTTCCATCCCCGGAAGGAGTTCTCCAGTGGCCAAATATCAGGCCGTGTAAGCAGGGGCCCAGAATCCTGCAGGAATTGTAAGTGCTGAGAGTATCCTTTGTGGTACAATCCACTGAGATTCCCATTTGGAGCGTCGGATTTACCGGATTTGCCAATAAATAGTCAGCACGTCCTTGGTTTGGACATCTTGGGACGTGTTTCGGCGAGTTTGCGAGTATATTGGTTGGTTGGTTCACTTGGCTTGGCTTGGATTGGGGTGTTCTTTTGGTTTGTCTGTTTTGTGTTGATTGTTTGTCGGCTTGTGTTTGTGTCAGCGCGCGGCGCTTTCTTTGTTTTTTGTGTTGGGTTTCAAGCGCAGCCACATTGTGATGCTTACTTCAATTATGCGTGCTCGACTGTTATTGCACGGGTGTTACCGATGTGTTGTGCGGGTTCTGCTCGGTTTAAGTTTCTGCCCACATGCTGCATAGGCCTGGGAAGGCTTTGCATTTATGATTCGCATTTCACGCCGTTTGCCCAGTTGAGCCCAACTGGTTGCTTGGCCTGCTGAACCCTTACCGGGTTCGGTTGGGCAGATGGTGGGTTGGACGACTCGCTCATGGTCCCTTTTCCGGGGCATGCTCAAAGGAAGCGACGTTGAAGTAGGCACATGGTTCTGTTCCCACATGCAGGCTGTATTCCTGCGGACGCAGACAAGGACAGGAACTTCAAAGTCCGTGCCCGGCTTACTATCGGACCCTGTTTTCCCCACCCCAAGCCTTTTTCGTGCGCTCCGATTTGCCTTTGGGTTCATGGGCCAACAACACACGGGTTGGGGGCCGCAAATAGGGTCCCCCTTACTTTGCCAGCCTGGGGAGCGCACGAGTTGGCTGTAGCTTGCGCGCAGCACTGCCTATGTCTTGTTTGTGGAAGCAAATCATTGAGTTCACATTTCGACGGGTAGGATTTTTCTTGCGAGAACGGAGGATTCACACCACCGAATCAAAGGGCACCTCCCTGAGCACGTCGCTGTTTGAGGTTCCCTTTAGTTTTTTGTAGGGGCAGCAACAAGTCCGAAGCCGCATTGCTGCAAAGGCCTGTCAGCCTGCCTGCAATCCTGAGGCCCGAATGAAGAGTACAATTTAACGATGCCGCGGGCTGAACATCGGGATGGGCGCTTCGGCGATGTGGGCTCGAGTGGATTGCGTAGCAATTTTTCGCATTTCTTGTTAAAACCAAAGCACATTTCTGCAAACCAATTGCGGATTCAAAATCTTTCTCTTGGCTAGTGTTTCACAACACTCACCATGTTCAACGCCGTTGTTGACGCCGTAGTTGACGTGTTCAGATGAATGCATGAGGGGTTGTAGCAATTCCATCCTTGCCCGCGTAGCCTACACTCAAGGGGCCACCAGAAGAAAACAAGCTCAGGTGATATCCCCGTGCTTTTTTTAGTGCTCGCACCACCCCGCAGCCCTCGCAGAACCTCGTGGAACCCCGGTGGAACCCGCTAGGTGGAACCGTAGGTGGAACCCTCGTGGAACCTTACCTCCGGGCCGCCCCGAACCACCCCGGAGGAGCCTATCTGAGCTGAGACCCCAAAGCTTTCAGCTGTTGGGGAAAAAAACAACTACCTTTAAACATGAGGTCATTACCCCGAAATCATGGTTGGAATACAGGCGATTTTGGAAGCTTTCATATCGTTTTTCCACATGATCCAAGTTTCAACTGTGCGAACGTTTGGCTTGGGCGAACCGTTTTCCAGTGCGAGCGGCTGTTGTCACGGGAGCACTGAGTGTTGCATGGTAGGCTGCGAGACCTCGACATTTGGGGTTTTGGGGTTTCCGCTGGCGCGCAGGTTCACATCGCCGCCAAAGCACCACCGGTTGTTCTGGTTCAATGACAATCCGGAGCGGGCATCGCCATGGCCGTGTGCTTTGCTAAATTTTCAAGTGAGCGGTGACAATGACAAGCGCTGTTTAGTCAATGGGTAAGGTGTGTTTTTCCCACACGTTCAAGAACAAACTGACAGACAGAGGCTGATCAAGAGCCAAAAGGCCAGGTTGGTGGATCCCAGATGGACAGCTTAAAGATCCAACAAAAGCATGTAAAAAAAAGGAGGGAAACATGTCGTGCGCGGGTTTCAGGCTGATTCCCCTTTGAACAAGAATGGGTTCCCGGCAAAGTTCGGATTTGATATGGTTTCGGCAGTCGCTGTTGGCCGCTTTCGGCCAGCGCGTCATATTGTAAGGCAGAGGGCTGGACCGCAAGCAGGGCTTTCTTGGAGTTCTTCTATTTTCAGAAACAAACACCCAGACCTAAGGCAGGGAAGCCCATCCTGACACAGAAATTCAGCTCAGCTGTTCTTAGCAAGGAGAAAAGAAGCCCGATCGAAATAGGGCAACGGAATTCTAATTCAACCAGGCCACACAAATCGGGGCAAAGGATGGTTGTCGTACTGTGCCTCCTCCGAGGATGGCTTCCTCGCTGCTACGTTCTTGGTCTATTTCTTTCGGCGCGTATGGCGAATGTATGCGGATGTCCTCAGTGTGGCAAGTGGAGAGGGACACCCCGCAATTGACAACCAATTTTTAGGGCGTTCTTGTACTCAGTTGTTCAGCGGCACCTTTTTTCATTTTTTTTGGTGGCCCCACCCCCTTTTTCCCAGGGTCGGTGACCAACTGAGCGTAGCCTTTGACCCCAGCCGCCAGCCCTTCAACGGCAAAATCGGCCAGGAGGAGAAGATCAGACTCGACATCTTCCTGTCCCAGCCCTTCCGTTTGGAGGCGGCTGGCCCGGATGGCGAGCGGCACGGGTGGCTGGGCTCCGGGTGAAGCATTTTAGGACCTTGCTCGCGCTCTGAGAGTCAATGCTCGCAGCGAAAACCCCGTGAAACTAAAACTCTGCATTGCCATCGTTGTAATAACAATGCGCAACCCACCTGCTGCGCACCTGCCTGATAAAGGCGAGTGCAAGAGCCATCGAAAGGGAGGCCGTGGCATTCGGAAACTGCCTAAACTGCGTTGGCACTTCAAATTGGTCAAAGGCATGTCTGAGATCTGGCATTTGGATGGACAGCAAGCAAGTTGGTGGGGCATGATGACTCCCCGCATGCCACTGCTGCACATTCTTACTGGCCAAAAGCCAACTCAATTGGGGAATTTGCCTCGCATTGACCGAATGCGGGTGCTCGAGTACAGCGGAAATTCCAGAAGCCACGCATGCTGCCAGCAGTGCAAAAGTGTTGAAGAAATGCTTGTTGCCAACAAGAAATTGCTCCAAACCTTTTTGGGTCAGTCGCAGACCACGACACAAGATTTGGGTCCAAGTTTCCTGCGGCGGGTTGGCTAGTAGACCTAGGGAGCCTGCTAGGGGGCAAACTTTGTGCAATCAGGCATCACCTGCATGCATTTGTTTGCAAAACTGACTAAATTGATGCATCCACCAGAAGTCGTTCAATTTCCTGTCCGCAGTCGACTCATTCCTGGTTTGTTGCGGAACTGGCTTGCTTTTACTTTGAATATGCGGATGGCGTAGCCACACCTACTAGCCGTGGAAGACAACGCCTCATCACGGTTCTTTGTACATCCCCTTTTGGATCCTTTTTGGTGTCAATCTAGAGCCAGCGTCCTCGGGGTGATGTTTGTTGTTTGCGTGTCGCAACTAGGAACGTGTTAGAAGGTCAGGACCGGTTCCTGGAGCCACAGATCATGTGCCCGAAGCATGGGCCCATGTTGGGGCTTTCCCTATCGGAGACAATTCCACATATCCCATATATTCCTTTAAGTGGCAGGCCGATGGCTTCCTGACCACTTTCAAGTCAACCAGGCCGTTTTTCTGAGCGCCAAGCAGTGCAATGATTTAACCATTTGGCGACTCCACACCTAGCGTTTGTCTCCAAAAGGGGGAACGCCCATATGGTTTCCCTTTGAGCTTGCCAAGCTCATCAGGTTGCCTTACAGCGTTGCAGGAGAATCTCTAGGAATGGTTGGGCCAGCGCAAATCAATAAACACAAATCTTCCCGGGCTGTACTCAATCCTTCGAACAAGATGAGGGCTCACGGCTCGCGCAGGTCTATGTGGACGGTGGGCTGTTGTCGGAGGATGTCTATGACACGGCCAAGTGGGCTTTGGCCTGTTGTCATGAGAATGCAGACCACATGGATCGTGTGGCACGTGGGACTGTGGGACTGGTTCTCCGATGGTTCGTGAGGTGGTATGCTTGACCCGCAAAAGGGCTAGGATTGTTCTACCCTTTGGGTAGGACAAATGAGCAACCAGTTCGCATGTTTCATGGCAACATCAATTTAACCAGCAGCCTGGCTGGCTCCTCGAAGGCGCTTGGAGGATACCGGAAGGTTAGTTTCGTTCTGAAGCGACCATTTCCGTTTTCTTTTGCAGTCACGTATCATGGCAAGGGAGGAGGGGAGTGCAACCTGCCTATACTTCGGCTCATTTTGCTTGGATGTTAGGACTTTAACTTCTTGCAACGACTGGGTTTTCCATTAAGCCACTAAAAGTTAGACCTTTAGCAGGGGAGCAGGAAGCAACCAAGTAGAAGCTATGCACTTCGCCAAAGGCAAAATCGTCCTGACCGGCCAGGGAGGCGACCCCCCGCTTGCCGGAGTTGACGGACCCCCATGGCAGCTACACCTTCGACCCCCATCAGCTTGCGCCTGAGGAATGGAACTGGTGCCCCGACCGGTGCCCTTTGTGTCCTTCTTTTTGGGGGGGTGAACCCAGTTCAACATGAAGTACCAAAAGAAGGGCGGCTGTTTTCTCATGGAAAAATCACTGGAGGTCTGGGCTAAATGGCTTCTGTGCTTTGGTTTTCATCTTTGCAAGAGGGGCCGTGCCATTTCAGAGGGGGCCTTCACTCTTCGTGGAAACACCCTATGAATCCGCAGTGTCAGTCACAAGATGGTTCGTCTGGGGAGGACTAATACCATTGCTTTCTTCTCCCCAAAAAGTGCAGACTACTCAGATAAGTAACGAAATACGTTAACAATTGACAGCTAGGTGCAGTGGAGTTGTACAGCAAATTGCAATGTGCCAAGCGGAGTGGGGGGCGGGGAACATGCTAACATATCAAAGACCTTGAGAGTACTTGTTTTGCTGCTGGCATTCTTCTGAAGCATGCAGCAAGGGCTCTCTCATTGTGACACATGCCTGAAAGACGCGTTTGTCAAGTCGAGACATGGGTTTGTCTTCTTGAAGAGTAACCTTTGTGGGGTTGTTGCAAAAGGGAAGGAAGCAAAAATACAACCATGACTTTAGGTTCCCCATTTCAGACGCCAACAGTTTAGGGTGGCCCTTTTAAGACTACCTTGAACACATTCCCCCCCCCCCCCTCAAATCATTCTTTTTTTTTCCTCCAAGCTTGTCAGCCCACGGGTACCAGAAGGACCACCCTGGAAGGGTCAGGAATTCTGACAGATGTTCACCCCGAATGAATGGATCCTCAGCGTACCAGGTGACCGTTTCAGCTGTACTTCCTGCATTCTTTCCAGGGATGATCCTTTCCAAGTCGCTGATTGCCCAAGACGTTTCAGTGGTCTCTTAAAAGGATCGAAGGATGAACAAAATGGATCGACACGTCAACCTTTAGACGGATGGACACTTCGGGTGTGTGCAACCTTTCGGGTTTCTGGATGTTGAGGCTTGGATGTCGTAAAACCCGGCGCTTGGAATCTCAGATTTGTTTTCGAAGCGACCCGAGGCGCCGCTTCTACCTGGTCATGGCCGGCGGTACCTTCAGCGGCCGAGCCTGGAAGCCGAGGGAAACCTTCAGTCGCCGTCTTTGGGCTGGCCGAGTCCTTTGGGATGTTGAAAAGAACGACGGTTGGGAAGAACGGCGGTTGAAAGGAATGGGAATCCCCCCCCAAACAAAAATCCTTATGCGTTGAAGTGAGGGGCAACAAGCTTGTGAGCAAGGCTTGTGGCAGGGGATTTGCAGGGATTGCCAACTTCGTATAGAGCGCCGGAATCCTATGCCAGCGCGGGCAGGTTGCATTCATGACACATCTTGATATGATCCCACAGCAGAACGTTTCTTTTTTGCCGGCGTGTGGGGGCCTCAACAGGGTGATGCTTTAGACGACCTCATTGGGGGAAAAATGGTTCCCTAAAGGCGCCCTGCCAGCAACATCGCACCTGGAGGGATTCGCTTGAGGAAATCCATCTTCGATCAGAAGTACTGTGGATGGACAACATCCTGCACCAGTTCACAGGTGATTCATCCCGTATTCATAGGTTACATAGGTTTCATCCATCCCGGGTGCAGTTTTTTGAAACATCCGCGGTAGATTTTTGCAAATGCGTGTGAAAGGGGCGGGGCCCGCTCAGAACGCCACCCTGGGCGCCGGCTTCATCCTGCTGCGCCTTCTGCAGGCATTTCCGAAGTGTTTCGATGCGCAAGCCGTTCGCGACGTGCTTTGTGAGCATTTGGGGTGTGGCGTATCCTGCATCACCTAAGAATCCCTGGCAGAATGATTCCCTTGTAAATACCAACAAGCTTCGTTTTCCCATGGTTTCCAATGCAGGATTTCGCCCACCCACGGTAGCTACCTTTTCTCTCTAAGGGACAGAAGGACATCACCCATTGGGACCATATTAAAGGGAAACAACCTGCGATTTTGCCGAGGTTCCTTCTCACTCAGTTCCTCAGGGTTTGCCTTACGTCTTGTTGATCAAATTCAAGCGACCCCCTAGGGGGGGGCTGAAGACCCTGTGTTTCTTAAATGGGGGGTCAAACAGCAAACCGAGGTCCGCTTCTCATCACGAAAGCTAGCTTTAGCTAGCTGAAGTTTCTCCTTGCGTAAGCAAGGTAAGGGGCTCAAATGCCGAAAGATTGATTTTTTCAATTATTTGAGCCGAAAAGATTGAAAACATCAATTATTTAGACCCCCCCCCCCCCGGTCTCAGGCTCGATTCCTCCCTGGTCCATCCCCCCCCTTTTCTGGGCAGTGGCTCAGTGTTCAGCAGTCTCGGTTTGCCCGTTTTGGACTTGGTGCTACGAACTTTTACATGTTGCACCGATTCAGCTTGTTCATTTGAGACCTCAGTCTTCTCGGTAAACCACCACGCAAGAATCTTTGCACACGCAGCATGCAGAACCCAGAGGTGCTTTAAGACAGCTTCTGACGCCTCTCGTTGTTTTCATTTTTCAAGGTTTGCCACGCCACCATGTGCGTTTGCGTGTCGCATCCTACGAATCTTGCCGGGCCTCTCGTTGTACACAAGCTACCTATGAATCCACTCTGTCACCGACCCATCTCATGCAACAACTGCTAGCTTTCGTTCACCCGCTCCTCAAGTTTGGAGTTTACCCGGTTTGTCTTCACTGGATCCAGAAGTTCCCTCGAACCTCCAGCTTGTTCGGTGGAGGATCGGTCCAAATCGCACATTTTGCGGAGTTTCGGAGTCAAACATATGTGGGATCCAAATCCACTCCAGGGAGAATCGGGCAGGGACCCGTTTGGCTGCACGTGCATGCAAGCGCATGTTGGTTTGGAGTGGGGCGGGTGTGCAGTTTGCGTGGGTGCACATTGCGATCATCAGGGGTTCTGCCAAGTGATCCTTGATGAGGTTGTTTGTCTTCCCACGTGATGGAGCATTCAGAGCATGAAGTATGCCGCACGCCTCGGGGATTTGATTTGTGCTTAAATTTCCCTGGGGGGAAGACGGGATAATTAAGTGGGACTGGGGCACCCAAAGCGTTTTCCACGCTCGCGTGGGCCTGTGGATTCTGGGCACGTTTGGTTTGTGTTTACCCTCCCCCTTTCTACATGGAAGCTCGCGGAAGCTCGTCTTTCAAAAATCACCGTCAGGTCCCATGCAAGTTGGCCGGGTAAGTGCATGGTCGCAAGATGTCGCAAGCACAAAACCACAGTTGCCGTTGTTGATGGGAGCTCGTCAAGTGCTTGTCACAGGAAACATAGACTCAATCACTGGCCAAAATTGGGATGGCTTTGAATATTGTTCTTCCAAACATGTTTTCTGGGTGGATTCCCGCGAGTCTGCAAGGTGGTGCAGATTTCCATGACAGTGCCGCGGTCTCGACTGCGCAAGCTCAGGGTTCCGGACAAAATGCCAGGGCACCCCTCAAAAAGACTTTAATGGGGTCCTTCTAAACCTACCTCATCGTGTTGTGTTTTCCTTGTCATCCGCGTTTCCCCTTGGCAGTGTGCCAAGCTGGTCCAAACATGGGGTCTGGAGGGTCTTTGATGTTTCCGTAAAAGAGAATCACTGGGGCTCTTTTGTTGAACATATTTGTTAGTTGTTCCCCGTTATTGGACGAGGATGATTTCGGACAAGAGCTATATAGCCAATTGGAAGTGGCCAGCCAGCAACAGCCCCCATGTCTACGCTTGGAAAGTCTTTGGGAGGACAACCATGGGCTCGACCCGTTTTTTGGATTTCAACTTGGTTCTGACAGGGGGCCTATTCAACCTTTAATTGAAAAATGTCCTACAAGAGTTGACCGCGACACAAAAGCGGCTTCCTTTTGACGTTCCCTGAAGCACCTGCAGCACTTGGTCCACTTCTGGCGCATGGCAAGTTCTTATGTTCCAAACGAGGCCAACAAATCCCCGCCTTTCGGAAGCCCGTTGCCATGTCCCTTTCGTTATTTTCGAGTGTCCCTTTGCCCCATACAGTGGATGGACGAAATCCTGCCCCACCTAAAACACCCTGGGGTGATGCTTCCCCTGCAAATACCAACAAGCAATGGTTTCCCATGGTTTCCCTTCGTGGTGCCGAGGATTTCGTCCACCAGGCACAAGGTGAGGGCCTTGAGAACGGCAAGCTTCGCTAGGTCCGTGTCCCTGGCAGAGTTCGACGGCCCGGCCATCGTGGCGAACATCGCCACGCTGCCGGGGGAGCCAAGTGGGTCGGTGGAAGGGGTGCGTCACGCGTCTGCTTTGATTTTGGGGACGGCAACCCCAGGGCTCACTCAGCCCACAGCCCATTTCTATCAGCCACCAAAAAGGATCACTTTGCCCACTGCCCTCCAAAAGTGCAACCACCGAAGGATCATTTCAAGCCCCATGCTGCCCAAAGGAGAGCTTTTCGCATCTGGGTCCGAGCGGATCTGCGGATCTCAGATCGATCCCAGGCTTCAGATCGACCGCTCGCGGATAAAGATCGTGTCCGTGCAGTCCAAGGCCGATGGCGAATCCACCTCGATTCTCATGGCTATGGGTGCCTATGTCAGAAAGTTGGTTGAACCCACACCCAGTCAGAGGGACGGGAATTCGGTCTTTTTCTGGACAAGAATAGCTGAAGCAAACCCCTTTGGGATGGGTTTGAAGGTTCCAGAAAAACATCGGGTAGCCAAATTCTAATCCCTACTGGAGGACCTAGCTATGTATTGTGGAACCCTGGGAACCGAAGAGCCCCCAGCTCTAGACAATCCATGAAAACCCTCGCCAGGCGCAGGTGGCGGCACAGCAGGGCCGATTGCTTCAGAGTCGATCGCTGCAGAGTGGGGAGGAGGTGCCGGGAGAGCCCAGGACATCGACGAGAGCAGTTCACAAACGCGTACTGCTACCTTTTACTGCAAGCCTCAAGAATCGGGTCTGTCTGTCTGTCCCTTTTTGTGGATACCCCCTTTTTGGGTTGGTTTAAAGGGAAACGGAGGGAAACCAACCCAACCAGTTTTGGGGTCCCTTAATGATTTTAAAACACACCCAGTTAGAATGGGGATGCGGCGGTACTTGAAAGCCAAGTGCTAAGCCGTGGTTGTATGCCTTTTCCGAACATCTATCACAACATATGCTAGAAACAAAAGTTTAGCTGGGTTTGGGGAGCTTTGAGCCGATGCAGTTTCCTGGCTTGCCTATCGTCATGTCGCCTCGTCTGATGTGGAAAAGCCCCGCTAGGGGAGAAATCTCAACCGAGGGCCAACAACCCCTCGCCTGCAAAAGACTATAGAGGATGCGGGGCTTTTGACATTCTCCACATTCGGATTGTGCCGCGCATGTAGGCGAGCCACCAAACCTAATTGGGCCTTGTGATTAAAAAACCAAAAAAAAAAAAACGATTTGAGAGCCATTGTCATTGCTTTCTCTCTGCAGTAGAGGCAGTAGTGTGAACCCAGTGGACGCATAAAATCAAATTTAAACCATGTTCGATTCTGATCGGGGGTGCAACCCATTGTAGCGGATAATCCTCACTGTTTGGGTGAGCACACCTCTTGATTCTCACCAAGTTAGTTGATGAGCTGGCCCAGGTCCAAGTTACTTTGGCCGACGATGTTCGCACTGAGGTTGGATCTCAACAACTACTGTGCAAGGGCATCTTTTTGGTATGGGGATTTGATGTTTGGGTGATGGTTTATGAGCCACTAATATACGCTTGTAAGGCACAATGTATATATATATATATATTATATATGTATGTATATGCACGAATCGACGAAAACACCTAATATGCACCCTTACACGCGTATATACAGTACAACCTCCACACCCCTGGATACGCAAGCTCCATTCCCGAACCGGCACCTGCCTGTTGCGCAACCTCGCTCTCCATGGGCGCGCTTCGACGCTTCGGCTCAGGGCGCTGATCTTCCAAGTGGTGGAGGAGAATCCAGAGCCGGTGCCCGGCGAGGCCGGAGCAGCCCGAAGTGGCGAAAGTCCCCCTGGAAGGCTTTGCTTGTCAAAGGTCTCCTGACCCGACTCAAACATGGGGCACAAACATGGGGCCACGTGTTTCTTTTGGGTAACCCCCATTTTGGAACGGGGGTGGTGGTCGTATTTTGAGGCATGGCCAATATGATCAAAGGACTGCTTGTCACGGTCCCCTTAAGTTGAGACCTGGGCCTCGCCAGTGTCAAGCTCTCGGAGTGTTTCTAACCAGTTGAATCAACCCCATGCGCTTAGTTGGTTCTTCATTCTTCCAGAGACCAGTGTGAAGTTGTGGTCAGGCTCACACTGAGAAATCTTTGTCATAAAGTTGGACAGGGAAATCCGCCTTGTCAAAGGAAGGGGCCGCCGGCCCGTTTTCCATGTCCAGCCCCACGCCTTGGCCCGTGCACGAACTCGGCCAGGCCTTTTCGGGCGCGGGCGTGCCGTGCCACGCCCAGATGAAGCCAAGGTGAGGGAATTGGTTGGAGGGAATGAGACCAAGACATGCTCATGTGCAATGCGGTTCTCGGAGGGTCTCGGGGTTTTTGCTCTGGTTGTTCCTTGTGATCAACCCTGTGCTGGACCCATGATTTTGCTTCTGTTGCAAGGGATGAATGCTCACCCCACATCAATCAATCCGGCGGACTAATAGGGATGTTTTGCTCCACACACACCCCACACCAAAAAGATTGAAGCGCCCCTTTGAGAATGGGACACCCTTCTGAATGAACCAGGGCTTTGATTACTCCTCTCGCATCGGAAGCTGGGGCGGCGTCCCCTTTACCTGCCACGCTCCCTTGGGGCCAGTAGCACCCGAATGGCTTTCAACCAATGTCACTGAACCCATTTGACAGCCTACCCGACGTTGCCTGCCATGAAGAGAGTTGTTTCCACGGCGTGCCTTGAATTTCATGACAATCTCGCCAAACAACTCGCCGGGAATGTTTGCTTGGGGCTCCTTCCCCAGGGGCACGTAGGTATCGCGCTAGGAACATTCGCAGGCAGATTTCGGACGGCTACAAAGGTCATGGAGGCTTGAATCTGCAGATTCCTGGCGAGGCACAGTTGATTGCTTTGCCCTATGTTGTCCAAGAGCCCAGCTTTGAGTTTCTCAAGACATCCCGTTTTGTCTTTGTTTCTATTATAATTTGTTGGGGACGAAGTTCAATATCTAAACTTCTAAAAGATCGTTGAATCTGCAGGACATGACTTCCTAATTGACAACTTGGCTTTAGGGCGCTACAGGAAAGCAAATCTTTTGACTCAGACCATTCGGCCGGTCAGTCTGCCTGGGATGCTCGCCTTAGCGTTCGGCGCACCTGAGGCCGCCGGCCGGGACGACCTGGGAGGCGGTTGTTGTGAGCAACAGCAACACCACGGGGAACGTCTCAGGCGCGGGTCGCGCCCATTGGCCCATCGGGGTTCGGATCGCCCGCGTAAAAACCGGTGCGTTCTTGGACCGCAAGTTGGCTTGGTGCTTTGAATATGGGAGATCGTTGTTGCGATGTGTTGCGGCTGTTTGCTTCTTTGGATTTGTTTGTGTCTACGGGCTGCAAACAGAACAGGACGAGTTGGGTACACAAGGGGCACGTCGACTGGGATATGGCATGTGGCATTTGGCCTGTTCTGCCGAGTTCGAAGCTCGGGTCCGCCCCAGCCAAACGCAACACAATTCGATCCATTGAGGACTCCTCCCAAAGTGGCTAGACTCCCAGTGTCACACGGCCCCCATGCGCTCGGACCCTTGCAGCTTGCTAATCTCTAAACCATTTGATGACTTTGGAGGAGAACCGGGTTTTGTGCACCCTAAATTATTTTCTTTGCTGCGGCCTATTTCACTTTAATATCTACAAGGAACAGTTCTTAGATTGAGGAAATTTGAAAAGTATAAGCACTCTTACTCTTACCTCATGCTGTGCGTGCATGTATATAATGTAGTGTAGTGTAGTGTAATGCAATGTAATGGGATGTGATGTAATGGAATGTAATGTAATGTAGTGTATGAACGCATGTAATGTATGTATGTATGTATGTATGTGATGTAATGCAATGCAATGCAATGTAATGTCATGTATTCTAATGTAATGTGTAATGTAATGTGTAATGTAATGTGCAATGCAATGCAATGCAATGCAATGTAATGTAATGTAATGTAATGTATTGTGTAATGTAATGTAATGTAATGTAATGTAATGTAATGTAGTGTAATGTGTAATGTAATGTAATGTGTAATGTAATGTAATGTGTAATGTAATGTGTAATGTAACGTGTAATGTAATGTGTAATGTAATGTGTAATGTAATGTGTAATGTAATGTGTAATGTAATGTATTGTAATGTAATGTAATGTGTATGTAACGTTATGATATGTTTAGTTATATATTGAAAAGTAATGTAATGTATGTATGTAATGTAATGTAATGTATTGTAATGTACTGTACTGTAATGTACTGTAATGTCATGTAATGTAATGTATGTAATGCATGTATGTATGTATGTATTGTATGTATGTATGTAATGTAATTTAATGTAATGTAATGTAATGTAATGTAATTTAATGTAATGTAATGTAATGTAGTGTAATGTAAGGTAATGTATGTAATGTATGTATGTCCCCAGGTATGTAATGTATGTATGTATGTATGTATGTTTGTATGTATGTATGTATGATGTATGTATGTATGTATGTATGTATGTATGTATGTATGTATGTATGTATGTATGTATGTATGTATGTATGTATGTAATGTATGTAATGTAATGTAATGTATGTAGGTATGTATGTATGTAATGTAATGTATGTAATGTAATGTAATGTAATGTAATGTAATGTAATGTAATGTATGTATGTATGTATGTATGTATGTATGTATGTATGTATGTATGTATGTATGTATGTATGTGTATGTATGTATGTATGTATGTATGTATGTATGTATGTATGTATGTATGTATGTATGTATGTATGTATGTATGTATGTATGTATGTATGTATGTATGTATGTATGTATGTATGTATGTATGTATGTATGTATGTATGTATGTATGTATGTATGTATGTATGTATGTATGTATGTATGTATGTATGTATGTATGTATGTATGTATGTATGTATGTATGTATGTATGTATGTATGTATGTATGTATGTATGTATGTATGTATGTATGTATGTATGTATGTATGTATGTATGTATGTATGTATGTATGTATGTATGTATGTATGTATGTATGTATGTATGTATGTATGTATGTATGTATGTATGTATGTATGTATGTATGTATGTATGTATGTATGTAATGTATGTATGTATGTATGTATGTATGTATGTATGTAATGTATGTATGTATGTATGTATGTATGTATGTATGTATGTATGTATGTATGTATGTATGTATGTATGTATGTATGTATGTATGTATGTATGTATGTATGTATGTATGTATGTATGTATGTATGTATGTATGTATGTATGTATGTATGTATGTATGTATGTATGTATGTATGTATGTATGTATGTATGTATGTATGTATGTATGTATGTATGTATGTATGTATGTATGTATGTATGTATGTATGTATGTATGTATGTATGTATGTATGTATGTATGTATGTATGTATGTATGTATGTATGTATGTATGTATGTATGTATGTATGTATGTATGTATGTATGTATGTATGTATGTATGTATGTATGTATGTATGTATGTATGTATGTATGTATGTATGTATGTATGTATGTATGTATGTAATGTATGTAATGTATGTAATGTATGTATGTATGTATGTATGTATGTATGTATGTATGTATGTAATGTAATGTATGTATGTATGTATGTATGTATGTATGTATGTATGTATGTATGTATGTATGTATGTATGTATGTATGTATGTATGTATGTATGTATGTATGTATGTATGTATGTATGTATGTATGTATGTATGTATGTATGTATGTATGTATGTATGTATGTATGTATGTATGTATGTAATGTATGTATGTATGTATGTATGTAATGTATGTATGTATGTAATGTATGTATGTATGTAATGTATGTATGTATGTATGTATATGTATGTATGTAATGTAATGTAATGTAATGTATGTATGTAATGTAATGTATGTATGTATGTATGTATGTAATGTATGTATGTATGTATGTATGTATGTATGTATGTATGTATGTATGTATGTATGTATGTATGTATGTATGTATGTATGTATGTATGTATGTATGTATGTATGTATGTATGTATGTATGTATGTATGTATGTATGTATGTATGTATGTATGTATGTATGTATGTATGTATGTATGTATGTATGTATGTATGTGTATGTATGTATGTATGTATGTATGTATGTATGTATGTATGTATGTATGTATGTATGTATGTATGTATGTATGTATGTATGTATGTATGTATGTATGTATGTATGTATGTATGTATGTATGTATGTATGTATGTATGTATGTATGTATGTATGTATGTATGTATGTATGTATGTATGTATGTATGTATGTATGTATGTATGTATGTATGTATGTATGTATGTAATGTATGTATGTATGTAATGTATGTATGTAATGTATGTATGTAATGTATGTAATGTAATGTAATGTATGTATGTAATGTATGTATGTATGTATGTATGTATGTATGTATGTATGTATGTATGTATGTATGTATGTAATGTATGTAATGTAATGTAATGTAATGTAATGTAATGTAATGTAATGTAATGTATGTAATGTATGTATGTATGTATGTATGTATGTATGTATGTATGTATGTATGTATGTATGTATGTATGTATGTAATGTAATGTAATGTGTATGTATGTATGTATGTATGTATGTAATGTATGTATGTAATGTATGTAATGTATGTAATGTAATGTATGTATGTATGTATGTATGTATGTATGTATGTATGTATGTATGTATGTATGTATGTATGTATGTATGTATGTATGTATGTATGTATGTATGTATGTATGTATGTATGTATGTATGTATGTATGTATGTATGTATGTATGTATGTATGTATGTATGTATGTATGTATGTATGTATGTATGTATGTATGTATGTATGTATGTATGTATGTATGTATGTATGTAATGTAATGTAATGTATGTATGTAATGTATGTATGTAATGTAATGTAATGTAATGTAATGTAATGTAATGTAATGTAATGTATGTAATGTAATGTATGTATGTATGTATGTAATGTATGTAATGTAATGTATGTATGTATGTATGTATGTATGTATGTATGTATGTATGTATGTATGTATGTATGTATGTATGTATGTATGTATGTATGTATGTATGTATGTATGTATGTATGTATGTATGTATGTATGTATGTATGTATGTATGTATGTATGTATGTATGTATGTATGTATGTATGTATGTATGTATGTATGTATGTATGTATGTATGTATGTATGTATGTATGTATGTATGTATGTATGTATGTATGTATGTATGTATGTATGTATGTATGTATGTATGTATGTATGTATGTATGTATGTAATGTATGTATGTATGTATGTATGTATGTATGTATGTATGTATGTATGTATGTATGTATGTATGTAATGTATGTATGTATGTATGTATGTATGTATGTATGTATGTATGTATGTATGTATGTATGTATGTATGTATGTATGTATGTATGTATGTATGTATGTATGTATGTATGTATGTATGTATGTATGTATGTATGTATGTATGTATGTATGTATGTATGTATGTATGTATGTATGTATGTATGTATGTATGTATGTATGTATGTATGTATGTATGTATGTATGTATGTATGTATGTATGTATGTATGTATGTATGTATGTATGTATGTATGTATGTATGTATGTATGTATGTATGTATGTATGTATGTATGTATGTATGTATGTATGTATGTATGTATGTATGTATGTATGTATGTATGTATGTATGTATGTATGTAATGTATGTAATGTATGTAATGTATGTATGTATGTATGTAATGTAATGTAATGTAATGTAATGTAATGTAATGTAATGTAATGTAATGTAATGTAATGTAATGTAATGTATGTATGTATGTAATGTCATGGCATGGCATGTCATGTCATGTCATGTCATGTCATGTAGTGTCATGTAATGTAGTGTAATGTATGTATGTATGTATGTAATGTATGTATGTATGTATGTATGTATGTATGTATGTATGTATGTATGTATGTAATGTATTTATGTATGTAATGTAATGTCATGTAATGTAATGTAATGTATGTATGTATGTATGCAATGTATGTAATGTATTGTAATGTAATGTAATTTAAATTAAATGAAAAGGCTACAAAAAGCGAACACGCACGCACGCACGCACACAGCACACAGGCACGCAGGCACAATCACACACATACATACAGACACACATGCATACATACGTACATTCATACATACATACAAATATTCGCACATACATACTTGCATTACACTACATAACATACATACATGCATTCCATTACATTACATGACATGACATTACATTACATGCATTACATACATACATACCTACCTACCTACATACATACATTACATACATACATTACATTACATTACATTACATTACATTACATTACATTACATTACATTACACTACGCCATACATACATAACATACAAACATACATACATACATTGCTTTACATTACATTACATTGCATTGCATTACATTGCATTACATTACATTACATACAAAACATAACCTAACATGATATAACATACCATAACAACACGTAACATAACATAAGATAGCATAAAATACGATACACACGTCACATTACATACACACACATTACATTACATCACATCACATCGCACCACATTACATTGCAATTGGACCTGAAGGACTACGGCATTGATACCGTTGCACGGACCGGGTTTTAGCAAGTATCAGGTCTGAAAACCGCGTTTGTTGTGCCGATGCAATCGGGTTTCGATAGTGACAAAGAACAGCAAGTTGTCATTTAGTGTGGATTTGTTTGGATTTGGTTCCAAAACAGATTGGTTTGGTTCAAAAGGACTACCACTTTTCTGGGGTTCTGGGAATTTCTCCTTGGAGGTTCCGGCAGCTATGAGTACAGCGCCGAGGGCCTTGCAGAGCTCGCGAGCCTGGTGCAGCCCCTTGGCTTTGGATTTTCTTCACTCGGAGCTGGCTGGTCTTTAATGCCGCGGCTGGTTGGGGAACAAACCACTAGGTCCAAAACACCATGTAACGTACACCCCACCAACATCCAACACACCAGTGTCCATGGTGGCTGTCATTTACTGTAACGTATATTCCAACCATGTCCAAAACACTGAATGCAACCTGAATGCAACTGGCTGGTCTTCTCACTTCCTGCGTTCATGAACTTTAAGCTTTTTGGGTTTGGACCATTTGGGTAAATATAAAGTTTGAACTTTTTTGGGGCCATCCACTGAGCAAGTGAGAGTAGGGGGACAAGGGGAACCCTGTCATTAAGTGTAACGTATCAACTGGCGCTTGAGACAGCTCGCGCAGGAATTGGCTGAAGTCTCATCTTCCGCACTGCTACTTAGTGACTGCATGACTGTCCTTTGTCTGTTGTGCGTGCGTGCGTGCGTGGGTACGTGGGTGGGTGTGGGTAGGTGTGGGGTGGGTGTGGGTGTGTCTTTGTGGTTGGCTCAGGCTGAGAGTCTGAGGGTCTGCCAGTCTGAATATTTGCGTGTTGCTTGGGGTCAGCACATTCACATGGTCAGTCGTCTCATTCAGGTTGCATTCAGTGTGTTGGACATGCTGGTTGGGATATGGGCCTCTCAGGAACAGCTTAGGATAGCTTACGCTTTATTCTCACATCGAGCCTTGTCCAGGGACTATTTCGCGCGTAAATAAGGCTGCTTCCAAAGACACATTGTGCAGGGGGTCCCGTTTTCGCGCGGGTCCCTGTCTTCCAGGGGAACGCCACCGATGAGTGACCGGGGTTTTTATTCAGGGGCCAACATCGGAGTAGAGTTACTCGGTTTGCCTTTTGACCGCTGTTCCAGGACCAGGGGTATTCTGATGTAAAAGCCTCTTTTTGTGGTGCTCCCTTCGTGCCCCTTGGTTACGAGGCGAAAAGGCCTTGCCTTCGTGCGGCTGAGGATCCTCCAAAATGCCTCAGATGTCGGGGCCTCAAGGATTCGACATGACCTCCAACGCCGGAAAAACACCTGAAACCCAAACTGAAGCGGGCTTGGCCCAAAACGAGGGGACTCCCCCCGTTGCTTTGCCTTTGGTTTCACACTCGAAAACCAACGCGTAATGTTTTCGGGAACTCTCGCCCAAGAACGTCGGACGCGCTGAATCCAGCTCTGGTTGAGTTTGATCACTTTCGGGGGGGAACTTGCCCGTGAGTGATGAAAGGGCAAGGTTTTTATGCAGGCTCAATGTTTGGGGAATGCCAGGGGTCTAGTTCCCTACGTCATAGTCTCCAAAAAACTTCCCGCTTTCCTAGCCCCATCCCCCCAAGCTTCAAACCAGCTCTTGTTAGGGATTTGTTTGGGGAATACAGAGGGAAGGGGGGGTAGGGCGGATCGTGGCTGGGACCGTACGACAATGGAATGCACCTGCAGTCTGCGAATGTAATGTGAGAATCCTTTGGGTAGTATGGATATTCATAGCGAGAAAGGAGGCCTGAACATGTCAAATCAAGAGGCCTCGATTTGGCGGTTTCAAAACACAGGCAATCAGCAGCATTGCCATTTGAACAGGCGCCACCGCGCCACTGTTTGCATGTCCAATGTTTCCTCAGCATCGCAATGTTGCAAACGTAGTGTTTTGCTTTCGGTCAAACTGTTTACGGAGAAGTGTGTGCGTGTGCGTTTGCGCGGGTGTGGGTGTGGTGTGTGAGTGTGTGAGTGTGTGAGTGTGCGCGAGCGTGTGAGAGTGCGTGTGCGTGTGGGTGTGGGCGTGTGGGTGTCGGTGTGCGTGTGCGTGTGCGTGTGGGTGTGTGTGTGTGTGGGTGGGTGTGTGTGTGGGTGTGTGTTTGTGGGTGTATGTGTCTCTGTGTGTGTCTGTGTGAGTCTGCGTGTGTTTGCATGTGTCTGTGTGATTGTGTGTCTCTCTTCAGAGATGAGCTTGGCGCAGTGATTGCATGTGAAAGGACAGATACGACATGGATACCTTTTTCCCTTTTGTGTTTGTCCAAAGGTTGATCGTTGCTGCTTCAGCAAGTTTGCCTTTGTGAAACTAAGCACGTTCTCTGCGTCTTCACACCAACAGCGGAACCCCCCCCCCCCCGGAATGAGCACAAGCAAAATTCTGAATGTTGGATCAGCATGAAACTGGGGTTGAGACGGGGCCACGACGGTACCTTTCTTGGGGAAGCCCAAGTTCAGGTCAGCGAATAATTGTGATTCAGCCAGATTCAACTGGGGGGTTAGCCGGGTTGGTGCCTCCACTAACAACCAGAAGGTGTGTTGAAGTGCGTTGACCTGTCGTGTTAACGCCAGTCCGGGACCTTGGCAGCAGCCTTGCAAGTCCCCGTGACGCTGGACAGCGCCAGGGAGCCAAGCGACAAACAA
This sequence comes from Effrenium voratum, assembly GCA_963377175.1. Taxonomy (NCBI): domain Eukaryota; class Dinophyceae; order Suessiales; family Symbiodiniaceae; genus Effrenium; species Effrenium voratum. Next base: position 413,114 of record CAUJNA010003337.1, read on the forward strand.
AGACTTAGATGTTTTTGTTTCTTCTTTTTTTCTTGCTTTATTAGGTATCTTTTTGCTAGGGAACCCTCCAAAGTCAGGCAAGTCCTACTTGGTGGTTGGGATTGGCGTTTTGATTATTCGAACCCCTGGCTTTTGTAGGGGTTAAACCGGAAACCACCCCGTAACCTCCAAACTCCAAACTACTAAGAACATCTTCCAATAAGGAAAGCTGATCCAAAGGTTGCTTTTACACAACCCCAAAACAGGTAACCTCAAAAAGGTAGGTTTCCCCAAGTGCTTGGGCTTTATACATCTCGGGACAACCCTGGTGTGCACAAAAAGCTGGGACCTTCGTTTTTTGTCCAATCCACTTCAGGAAGTAAGGAGAGATGGCTAAAGAGCCGGTAACGAAATGATAGCTTCGTATCGAGATTCATGGGAGAACACCCGCAACAACGGATCTTGGGCACCAATCCCCAAGTAAAATGATGTCCACCAAAGGGTCCCCAATTCAAATTCACTCCTAGGTCAACCATTGTTGAACATGTTGGATCCCTGAGAGGAAACCCGCATAAACCAAACACTTGGAAGGGCCCCCCAATTTTGACGGTTCAAAAGGTGAGGAACTAAAATACACTGGGTGTTCTGCATGGCGTAGCTGATGCATATAAGGCAACCTTGCAATGTGTTTATGCGAATAGGGATCAACCGCCGTGTTCAAGAACCGTTTTGCTCCTGAAATAGTTTTCGGGAGTGCCCACTTCCACATTCCGGACTCAGAGCCGGGCCTGGTTCCTCTGATTTGTGATGTTTCAAGCCGTGCTCATGCAACGCACGCAGGCCTTCCAGAAAAAGCAGAAACGGGGGCTTGGACTGGTGGCACCCCTTTATTTAAGGTTCTCTCAGACGCTTTGCTTTCTGGTTGAGGATGTCCTTTGCGGGGTTGTTTCAAAGGGACCCCAACAGCAAACCCATTGGGCTGTTCACAGGTTTAAAGTCCTCGCCTACAAAAGTCTGGGGGAGTTCTATTCCCAACCGGGAGATCCCGTTCCACATGGAGCCCGCTCCCTTCAGGTTTGAAAAGGGACACCAAAGGAAGCCACTGGATTTTGGGCTCCTATGTGGGGCGCAACCAGAACAAACCACACTCGTGCAAGGAAGAACCACATCCTTTCCCTTCTTAGTTCACGGGGTCACGACAAACTAATGTGGCCTATGCAGTCCTAGTGAGAGTTGAGCTCCGCTTGTGTTTCTGCTTTGAAACGCTGAAGAGAGCTTTGGTGTTTGATGGGGCTTGCCACATTTGTGGTGGGCACGCCTGTAGGTAAAAAAAAGCTCCGGCCCCATGATGAATGTCCTTTTCTGGCATATGTTTAGTCTCAGGTTTTGGGATGATTCTAATTCATCAGGCTGTGTCCCCCCCCGTGTTCATCAGTCACCGGTCACCCATTCTGGGCCGGGACCATGCACAGTAAGTGGATACTCAAAAGACTCCCATGGATCCACGGCTTTCGGGACAACGCACGCACACCTCCTCAAAAAGCCCTTTGACCTACCGCCTTCGCCCCAGATCGAACTTACTGATTCGACGCAGCCAGTGGCAGAGGACGGGCTACCTGTGTTTGGCCCCGGTGAGTTGGCGCCATGTCCAACTTCCCGTGTTGGTTGCCATCTGCATTTCTGAGCCTTCAAACCAATTAGAAACATCACTTGTTGGTGGCCAAGCTTGTTTATGACTTTTCTTTTTGAGCCAGTTGACACCTGGATTTGTCGTTGACATGTGGCTGCCAAGTTGATTTGGGAATCAGAAGCCAATTGACGCTATGATTTGCGGTGTCCATGTTCTTTTAGTTCCCTTGAAAGCCAGTTGTAAGCTACTTTCTGGTTGCCACACGCCAGCTGAATCCTGGTGCTTTGGTTGCCATGCCAACAACAAGTGAATCTTGTTTGGCGGGTGGCTAATTTCGCTTGAGGGAACTGTAAGGACCTCTACTGGCTTTTGCAGCTGAGGCAATCTTCGTATCTTCCAGTTTTGACAGTACTTATTGACTATATTTCTGTTGTGATCAACGGTGACAGTTGGTTGCATGCTCAGTCTTGTTTTGAGGGTCGCACGTGTGCCTGTGTCTCGTCGTCGCTTTTTTATGTACCTGTCTCGGTATTTGCGGTTCTTTGCTGGACTGGGGTAGACTTAGGATACATTTTACATTTTACCAGTGACTCAAAGGCAAGCAAACAATGGAATATACATTCTATAACTGGGCCTCGGTCTAATCATGTGGAGACCAGGCCAACCCCAAAACCCAGAGGCTTACTGCTTACATTGGTCAAGCTCAAGGTTTAGGGTACCTTTCAACAAGGTTTTGCTCGGAAGCACACGTTGCTTCTGGCACCAGTTTCTCGCTGGGGGGCTCGGGTTCCAACAGGCGGGCGGGGATCTGGCGACATGTTTTTGGAGATTGGTTTGGATCCTGCTGGATTCTGCGCGAGAAAGGGGGAACAGCTGGGAAGCAGGCTCAGGCTGGGACTTGGAGCTGTCCTCTTCTCACTCAGGAGCCAGAAGTTCCTGAAGACTCTGACAACACAACCACTTCTATGACTGAAACCACCACCACGGCTGCGACGGCCGGCGCCCCAGTCTTTCCAGTTGCCCAACCGACGTCTCTTTTGTTTGCAGCGCTTTCCAGAAGATCGGCGAACTGCACATAGGTGTTCTTTTTGCCTATGGCCCGCCAGTAAGATGGCAACGGCCTTTCCAAGGGCAGTGCCTGGTTGACTTTTCTTGAGCCACAACTCCAGAATGCTCCCCCTTGTAGGACACCCCATGGTTTTTTTGATTGGTACGGGGTGATGTTTGCCATTCATCGCACCAGCTCGAGGGAACCACTTCTTTTTGCAAAATATGTCACGTTGCGCCAACTCCAGCTCCGACCATCTTCGTTTCTCCGGGAAAGCTATCCGAACGACATCGAGGAAACCAAGTCTGGGTGGTAGGACCAAAGGGCTTTTTCTCACTTCTGTGATACCAGGAAACCTCCCCGTTAAAAGGAGAATTCGTGATTTGGAAGGCCTCCCATTGGTATCACAGAAGTGGGTAATTCCTCGGCCGCAACCTCCAACCAAAAAGTGGGAGCTATGGGCTGTGGCGCACCGCGACCTCAAAGCCGACCAAAAGCTCAACAGGCCACGTGCCGAATGCCATAGGGCAAAGGCAAATGGGTGTGTCGAGATTTAGGGGACCCTCCAGATTTATGGTGTTCCTTTTCGTGCCCCTTTAAAACCGCACATACAATATACAGCTACACTATATAGAACGTTCGGTCAAATGCAGTGGCTTTGAGTCCGCACAAGCCTTTCGAGACAAGAGTTCAACTTGTTTGCACTGCTCAGATTGGCGAAGTACCGCCGCAGGCTGGAGAGGGCAATGGGATTCTTTTTGGCCGGCACGGCACACATCCCTTTTTGTTCGCGCCGTGTACACGGGCAACCTTGTGTTTTTTGGGCATGCGCGCAGACAACACTTGTATTTGTGTGTGCCCACTGGGAACTCCTGCACGGTACCTGTTTGTTCGGTGGTGCCCACCCGGCAGAGAATGGTCAGCCCCAAAAGAAGTAGGCCCCGTCTTCCTTGGTTCACGAGGCTGTGAATGAGGGGGAATGCCAACAAGAGTTGGCGGGCGGGCATCAATTTCCATGAACCTGATGTTCACCACAAGGTGCTCAATTAGACATCCCCAATAGGTTGAAATGGGGTCACGCTCATTGCAGGAAATGACACCTGCGTGAATCCGCTTGTTCCGAGTGCGGGTGTTGCTGCATTGCAGTTGCCCAGAACAGGCCGTTGCTCCTGTTGAATTGTCCACTTTGAGGCGGGGGTCGTCAAAAAAAACACGGGCCCCGTTTGAAAGCCTCATGAGCTTTGTGAGCTTCTCGGGGTAAATGACTTTACTTCCTTTCGGGTCCCCCCATTTATGCCAGGCTTTGATGGCTCCCTATCTTCATGACGCTTCAAGCATGAACTCCCAACCCCCAGAATGAGGTTATAACCCCAAGCTACGGAGTCCAGGTCGGAGGGAAACCCACGTGGGTATGGGTCAAAACTAAAGCACCAGGGGACCGCAGGTTGTTGTCCTTGGTTCCATTTTCTAGGTTCCAAAATGGATACCCATTTTTGACCCACAGCCACGTGTTGCCCCCGGCGTCGGATTGTTTCCGCCTTGAGCCGTCGCGAGTGTTCCGCGAGGATGAGGGCGCAGCCCTGCTGCAGTCCATTGGCATTGGGGCGCGGGCCCTCGGACCTGCGAGGTTCGGTTCAGCTTGGCTTGCCTGAGGGGTGACAGGGGGTCCCTTTTGAGGGTGTTCAAAGGAAGCCAACAGAAACCCATGTTCTTGTTTTTTTTCCTGGCGGGCTGGTGGTCCAGTTAGTTGACAACAGTGTAATTGCCATGGAATCTTAAAAGGGGTCCCCCAAAACAGTGTTCTTCTTAAAACAAGTGTTTTCTTTTGAGCTTCCACGTTAATCTGCATGGGGAAGCTTGAAAGGTTACCGCTGCTTGAGAGCAGCGCTTGAACTGCGAGCGCTGAAGCCTCGCCAATTTGCAGGGTTGTGGAAAACTTGGATCTCATCGCTAGATTCTGTGATGCTGAGACCCCCGGTCCCCACAGAAAGTGGGGTTTCCCACGACCAAGCCATGGGAAGTGCCATGAAGTGCCGTCCATTCCTGCACCGGGGGTTGTGGTGAGGGGCCTAGATCGAATAGCCGGTGGGTTCAGATCGCTCGAAACCGCCGAATTGGTTTGGACCACGGGGAAGTTTGCCTCACTCATTGAGGTTCCTTAGTTGGGTATTCGTCATTTTGCCCGGTGCAGGCGACCAAAGGAACCACCCTACAAAGGCGAAGAAGTAGAATGGCTAGCGCTGGATACCGAAGTGAAAGTACTTCGGATCCACTGGGTTAGGTGTGCGAATGGTGATTTGCCGTAGGCTATCCTGTTGATTTGGCAGATAACGGGTGATGGTCTTTGGCGCCAGTCAGGCTCATCCAGGCTCGAGATGTAGATCCCGACCCTTGTCTCCACTAGGACCTTTTTGGACATGATTCTACAAGTAGACGTCAAGGTGAACCGAATATGGACTAGAATCTAGCCTTCCACAGAGTGGCATGGAAGCCACCAAAGATTTCCCTTTCAGAGCAAAATTGTATTCCAGGATGGGCTCAGTGAGGTCCCATGGCAACGTGGGAGGGTAAATATCTCAGTTCTTGGGCTGGTGCTGGGGTTCAGGTCAGTTCCCCTGTGAGACTCTGCGTTTTTGCCAGTCCGCTGGCCTGGCGTCACGAGAGTTGCTCGGAAACCCATTGACAAGAAAGGACTCACGCTAGGTGTTACTGCTCACCTTCAAAGCAACACCTTCAAGCAAGTACGTGCAACGGACACATCCTCAACTGGCGGGGACCGCGACAACTGGTTGGTCGTTTGTTCCGCGCATCGTTGAAAGTGTCCTCGCCAATGTGCAATCTTAGCTGGGTAGACTTAGGATACAGTTTACATTTTGCCAGTGACTCAAAGTGAAGCAAACAATAAAACATATATATATATATACACACTATATCTGGGCCTAAGTCTAGTCACGTTAGGATGTCCCAGGGAGCTTGGCATTTGCAGTCCAGCTGAGGCCGCTGTCGGCGTGGGAGTCGGCGTCCTCATGATGGGCGTCGGATATTTGGCCGGCAGCCGAGCTGAGAATCGACAGCCTTAAGCAGACTGGGGCTAGGTCCTCCAGTACTGCCTTTTAATTTTTTTGGGGGGAGGGTTCCCCTACTAAAATAGACTACAGAAAAAAGGGTACCCTTATTCTAACCTTTGTGGAGGACCTAGGGGGAACTTGGGTGGCGCTTGAGGTTAGAAGACGCTTCTACTCCAACTCCGCGGGCGGCCGAGAGGTCTTGCACATCGTGCGGTGCGGCGAGCGTCAAGCTTGCCCAAGCCAAATCCAAACTTAAATGATTTATTCATGATGAAGGTGCTTTGCTAGGGGATTTTTTGTGAATCATAGCAACTTGCCAAAAATCCTGGCTTCTTTCAATTGGGGACCTCTCCAAGTGGTTTGTTTTCTTCAAAATTTGCGTGCAGTGTTCCTTTTGAGTCATCAAACACGGGTGTTTTATAGTTTGAGACACGGCCACTTGGGTAATTCAAGGTCGGTAGTAGGGACAGCTTCCCAAACTGAAATAGCAGCAGTCACCTTTGTAATTGCCTGGCCGTGATTGCCTTCTTGCTCTATAAGGTTTCTGCTGCGACTAAGAAGTGGCCGGTTACAAAAGGCACACTCCAAACATAGCACATGCACTTTTTCACAAGACACGGCAGACAAGCGCAGATGTCACACGCACACACACGCACATGTGTGTGTAAGAAGAAATTATTCAATCTACTGGTAGTGTGTAAACTGATGTAATTGTGTATGTTGTGACTTTCTGCTAGAGGAAACCTGAAGAGTAATTGCGGAGAGTTATTTGCATTTTTCCAGACACCTACTGTATCTACCACCCAGAGATAAGTGGGATTTGCACTTGAGGTGCATACGCCGTATGACGAAGCCAGCTCGCTCTATGATCCTTGAGGACTTTTCGAGCGACTCTTTTTCGGCATGCCAACCCCGATCGCCTTTATCATCCCACAGATGAACAATAATTTTCAGAGTAACCTCTTTTTGGAGAACCCCTTGTAGGGTTCTATGTTAATTTGCAGGCGAGTATTGCCATGTCCTTTGGGGCGACTAGGCCCACGAAATTCCTGCACCACTCTGTCACTCCGTCACTCCGTTACTCAGTGCCTGCCGCCTCAGCCGCAAGCCCCTTGCTTGAGGCGCTGGTCATTGTTCGCTCTGCAAATCAATACCACCAATATCTAGTTGTGGAGGAATATCCTTTTGGGAATATCCACTGAACCTATGGCTTTTCGGGGAGTACACCAATGCCTGCTCAAAATTTTCCTCTTGGTCATGTGTGCAACTTGGGAGGCTGATTTCAACACTTCATAGCCTTTTTTGGTCTCACCTTCTGCTTGCCCAACTTGCTCGAGATGTTTTGAGCCCTCCGGGCCGTGGTTTGTTTGGGGCACCTCGGTGCTCGCTTGGGCACAACGGAGAACCCCCCGCACATGTCCGGAACGGGATTGGTCGAATCCAAAAGAACAGGAGCGTACCTGGGAATTTGCAATGGGGTGATTTCCCAGTGGAATGAAACAATGAAAGGAACCCCCAAGAATATGAAACGATACGGACCAGCAGTGCCCGACTATGGCCTTAAGACTTACCTTGTTAGAGGGCCCCCACAGTCAGGACCCTTCAAACAATATGGCAGTGATTTTTTTTGAGGGGTCTGTAACAGAGCCGCGGCGGACATTCGTTACAGACCTCGTTACAGACCTCTGTAACAAAACCAGCTGGCTCGTTACACACCCCTCGCTACACACCCTCGTTACACGCCCTCGTTACACACCTCAGATGAACAAACCGGGCCAGTGACGTGACTGCCCTGTGTTTGCCGCAGCTTGGCTTGCGTTGAATAGCTGCAATCAAGTGCTTTGCTTTGCCTCGTCACAGACCTCGTTGCATAGCCGTTACATAACCCAACCCCAGCCCGGGCCAGCGACCCCGCTTTTTGCCGCAGCTTGGCTTGCGTTGAGTTGCTGCAATCAAGCTGGAGCTGCGGAGGCGCGCTTTGCGTCCTGCGCTTTGCTTCGCCTCGTTACAAACCTCGTTACATAGCCATTGCATACCTCGTTGTGCTGCGCTACATTGTGCTACTAGATACTGCTTGTCATGACATGTTTGTCCCGTTACAGACCTGCGTAACAAGGACCTCCGTTACAGACCTCCGTAACAAGATTCGTGGCGCGTCGCGCGTTGCAGACCCCTAAAAAAACTCATAGCCATATCACGCAATGCCAAAAAGAACTCTCCCAACCCAATCACGGGGTTCAGATCTGTGATAGTTTTGCAGAAAGGTATCATGAACATTGACTTAAAATTATTTCCTAGCCCCCATGAATGAAGACTGGTTGGCTATCGTCTAGCAAGCGACCTGATTGCCTCATTTGCGGTTTTCACCTGAGTCTGTGATTAGCTAGCGGGAGCTTTACCGTACCGCTTGTTTGTGTGTTGGTTGTTTTGTGCATTCTGCCAGCACCTTATCCAGACGTATCTTGTTGTTGCAGCATTCTTGGGCTGCAACCACGCACATACATGAGGATGGCGCCCACGCCAGCACAACCGCTCAGGCGCACCCGCTCAGGCGCACCCGCTCAAGCGCACCCGCTCAGCACTGCATCCACGCCTGCCAAATGATACGCACACGCGCTCAAGTGCCGTAGGCAAGGGCGCTAATAGATCAATTGTCCTTTACTGCCAGCAATGACAATGGTCAGCTTGCAACTTGCTGGCCAGAAATAGGGAGTTTCCTGGCAATGCAGTTCTATTCGGGTCAAAAACCCAGACAAAAACTAGTTCCGGAAGCGAAAAGCGTTTAGGCGCTGTCCGCACAGTGGATTGCGTTTGACGTCCGAGTCGATATGCATGTTGATTCAACAAGTAGGTATCGTTTACCCCGTGTGTTCCTGTACCCAGACTGACTCTGGGTCAGCACTTTTGAGCTGGATCTGTGGGCATCCAGGAAAGATGCGCCTTGACTGACCCCAGTTCCGAGGTCCCACTCGCTTTTCTTGTTGCACAGCCCGCCAGGACTCCAGTGACACTTTGGAAGCAGGCACAAGTCTCTGCGGCCAAGAACATGTAGCTGTGTTTGTCAGAACTTACACTTTACACTTTTCTCAGGCTGTTTGAGCCTTGCCGTGCAAGCTTGAACCATGTTCATGTACGTCTTTGGGCAGCCCGCATAAGCAAGCTCGTGGTCCAACATGTTCCAAGTTTGCAACGGCTCTCAGCTTTTCTGTCTAAAATTTGCACCACGCTGCGTGACAAAGACGCTCGGCGAAGCGCTGCGCAAATCACGAATCGTAGTCAGAGCTGGTGAAAGGCTCGCATACTTGTATCCGCGTTACTCCGCCTTCGTTCAGAAGAGAGGGTATCGGAAGTTTTTCCGGAAATCGCCAAAGTGAGTTTCGCTTTTAGCGGGTGTTGCCGATCCAGAACGGATTTCTCCTGGACCGCCAGAGAGCGGTGGAACGCAATACTCCGGGGATGGGAGGGAAGAGTTGCACCCCCGATCCCCCAAAGTCTTGCACTGCCTGAACTCGTGGGCAAGATGCCCATTTGTGGCCTAAGTGAGCTGCCCATGTGTCCAACACGGACACAGACCCAGGCTGGGGTTGGATGTAGAATGGGTCTTGGCTTTTGAACAAATGTCTGTCTGAGTCAAGCAGCCCCGGAAAAGTGGGAAGCGTGCTGCAGGGGCACAGCTCAAGTGCATCTTGTACAGACTGACCAATGGATCACCCAGAGCATGCGGAGGTTTCCAAACAGACGTTGCCAGGCCCGGATGCGGATCTTGGTTGGATGCCTTACATTTGCTCCAAGCTGTTTGTTGGGAAGTTGGTGTTAGCAGGAAACAGTCATGGCTGGTAAACACGATACTTTTGTTAGTATAGTGGCCGAACATTTCTGCACCAGGACAAGGGTTACATGCTTGCTGCACTACATGGGTTGTCGAGAACAGGATCCCCATTTGCGCGGCTTGTTGGGGGGTTCAAACATCACTGTTGGTCTCATGTTCAGTAAGTTTCCCGTGGTGGGGTGACGTTCCAAGCGCGCACATTTGGAGCCCTCTTTGGGGTTTGAAAGAGGCGTCATATTGTGCCGCCCCTCTTTGCAAGAATCATTGAAGAGGGGTCACCATTTTGCATCCCTCCCCTGTCATGGGGCCGCATGCTGATGTTGCTGCTCCTTTTTGAGCCCACTTGGCAGCGCCCAACTGGCGATTCCAGAGTCTAGGGAATTGTCAGATAGATTTGGGAGGAGTGCAGCTTACATTATAATATACAGTATGCACATTTGTATTTATCATGTGTAAGGGAGGTGTGTACTGCCTTGCAAACTGATATGAACATTGAGACATTTCAGCCTGAATACCTCCAAAACACATACCTGCAAATTCTGACTTCATTTGCCAAGTTGCTGGATGCTTTTGGAAAACCTTTTTGTGGTCAACAACAAGTTTGGGCTTTTAGTTGACCATGGCCAGGAAGTGAGCGGCGCAATGATTGGGGGAATACCTTTTGTGGGGTACTGTTTGTTCGGGAGACCACAAGGAAAGCCAGCATTTTGGGGGGGGTTCTCGAGTTTTGACACCACATAGAGGTATTCCTTTGCTGCACCTTGCAGCTTTTGGCTCGGTGGAACATGGCTGCGGGCTACCATGGCCGATCCCTTGGTGTGGGGAGTGCAGCCACAGGCGTCACCTTTTACAGCGGATTCCACAACGGCAACGCCGTTGGACAAAGATGTGACATAGGCTTGAAATTGGTTACAGGGACGCTTTCTGTGTTTTGGCTCTTGGTTGTTCCGTTGTTCGCAACCTTTCAAGAGTGGATCTAGAAAAGCCGCATCTAAACTGTTACATGCTGAAAATGGTGGATGTGTATTCGATTGCATTGATGCATCGCAGTATCTACATAAAGTGTCTTCACATCAAATCTAGCATTTTGATTCATCATATTGGAGTTTCCTGACTTCTAGGCAAAAGTGAAACGTGTCGCAGCGGGTCAAAGACCAACCCGGCAAAAGTCGCCCCTGGATAAGCATGGAGCCCTACAGAGGGGGGTTCTGAAAGGAGATGCCTCTTTGAGCGCTTGTGCCAGCTCAAGTCTGCAAGGGTGACATGTGTGATGATTCCTGCAAGTACTCGAGCTGTCAAGTAATGCCGAACAAAGAGCAGACGATGCTAAGCTTCCCAAGTTTTTGTATGTGAGTGGGTGCAAAATAACTGACGTAGATTTGTACTGAAAAAAACATAATAATAATTACTCAGTAGAGTCTGCGCTGTCTTCCAGCCCTTTTCTAAACCCAGTCAACAGATCCTTAAGACCATTTCAATGAGAAGGAAGCAAGCTTTGTGTCCTTGAACGAATCTTTGCAGCTGAGTAAGGCAAGGTGGGGGGAGTGAGATAATATGCGTATCCATTGAGGGCTGTGAATTAGTCACAGGACCCCGGAACTTCTTGTTTTTCTTCACACAATGGAAACCCCCGTCGAGCATGATATGACGTAAGTTTGTTTCTTTCTTCAGCAGCGTCGCCTTTTTGGGGTCGCATCTTAGGCCCTAGAGGCAGCCCTGCAGCCTACCCGGGACTGGCGTGAGTTCCGCGCATGGATGGCAACGCCGGCGGAGACTTTGTGGATTTGTAGGTCCTTGACTTGGTGATCCATTTCTTGTTTCAGGTTTAGGTGTAGAGTTTGCTTTGCAGATTCTAGCCAATGAGCTACCTTGTAAAATGAGCTCACCCAGGAATTACTTGCAGATCCCTGATCTTCAATGTCTAATTTACACTGATTTGCTGGGGGGGTGAAAGACACCTTATGACGGATCTTGTCATGGGGTGTCAGTTTTCAGTCCCTGAAAAGGAGTGCGGTGCAGATTGTGTTTGCAGTTTTGCTATTGGCAATGTCAAACGGGGGGACCACCCTCCAACAAAAAGCAAACATGCTTCCCTGGGGTTTCACTTGAAGTCTGCCTGAAGCGGAGTACCCAAGAACACGGCCAAATGGTTCCATGTTTTTTGCGGCCTCTAAAGTCTCAGTAGCTGGCTGTGTGGTGTCGCTCCCAGTGACCACAAGCCTCTCCCGTTTCAGGGTTTCTCCGAGGCTAAAGATGACCGACCACACGTGGCACATTGATTTGGTCTCCTTTGGTTTCCTTCCCGATCACTTTGGGCCACATTCCTCGCTTTTTTGTTCAGTCGGGGTCCTCACGCATCCAGCAATTTCTTCCACTTGCCAGTCTGTCCAGCCGCCTACGCCAAGACGGGTCGCCAAGATAGGAGCGGTGTGGACTTGCATGGCGCCATTGAAAAGGGGGTTCCTCTGATTTTAGTGGTGCCATGTTTGGGTGGGACATATTCTCTTGGCGCCACTTGGGCCAAGGCAGTTCGCAATAAGGTTACGAGATGCTGGGGCCCCAGGTTGCTCCCACTTGGGAAGCAAGACAGCCCTGTCAGCCCCTTTGTAAAAACCTCCAGTCTGTTGCCCTTGAAAGGCAAGTTGTCATTTTGGCGAAAGCTCGGCGAATTGTCGTGGGACTTTTTCCAGGATTCTGAGGCTTTTGCATCGAGCTGCATGTCTGCCTACCATGGAGATGGGTCAAAAGAGATCCCTGAATTGCTGAGTTCCGTGTCAGCTGGCAAGAGTAGATTGCGTGATGTCACACTATATTGTTGCGATTCGCATGCACATTCTATGCATTCTATGTCCTTACTGACACAAACCGGGCTTGTCCCACCTTCTTTCATGGACTTGCTCCTGATAGGCATATAATATATCAGATTGTCCTGCAGGCAGTGCGCTATCTATTTCAAGTGAGCTCTGTCGGCACCAGTAGCGGCTCATGAGGGAAGGTCCCAACAAGCACCTTGTGCATTTTAGGTTTATCAGCCGAGCCTCAAACACCTGCAGTGGTTTCTTGAAATCAATGTCAATGCATGCATTGAGTGTATTGATGCTGTTCTCGAAGACATAGTTCTGGGCCTTGACGTTTGTGCTGATGGTATTTTCTCATGATGCAATGATTGTTGCTTGTGCGGTTTCCAATGGTCATGCTGCTGATGCTTGTTCTTGTGCAGGTTTCAACGCTCGTCGATGTGCACCCGATGTGCCTGCCTTCTCCATCTCCCAAGAGCCTTGGTTTAGCCCGTTTCCCCTACAGGTCAATTTCCGGGTAGTTAGGCGATGCCTTGTTCAAATTGAGGTGGGTGCCCTTGAAGTGGGATGATTTTGGGTAAACATGGGGAGCCTTGTTTCGCCTGGAGGAGATAATGCGCCTTTGAGCTACCGCAGCACTCTGGCGCTGGCAGGCCGGAACTCTTTGTGGCAGAGGCTTCTTTGTTCGAAGCCACAAGTAACAAGTGGGCAGCGTGAGGGTTTGGAGCCATTTTGTCAGCATTGTTTGTTTTCTTTGTTTTTTGGCCTCATTCCCGAAAGCACAAGAACTCCTGAAGGACATCTCCGAACGGGGTTTCGGGACAACTTAGATGCCACATTTCGTCAGGAAAGATCGGGGGCTTCCTCCAAGAGAAAAGTAGCCTTCCGAACGCCCCAGGTCAGCTTCCCTTTTCGGAAAGAGGTGACCCCTGTTTTGCGGGTCCAAGGCGGACTGCACTTCATGCCAGGCAGAATGCAAGCTTGCAGCCACGGTGTGGGAACCCATGGCTCCTGTACATGCGATCTCGGGTAGACTCCTTTTAAACCCGGTTGTTGATTCCGACTCATTTGTACACAATGCTCGCATGCGCGGTTGCATGTGTTTGAAAGAGTTTGACGCATGAGTTTGAAATGGGACACTCGAACGAGCGAAGGCTAACATGCTTTGTTCTCCCAACGAAAAGTGGTAAGGCAACTCCATGGGCGTTGGTCAGGGCTCAGCATCTCCGATGGCGATGACGTGAAGCCCGCCTCTAACTCCTTACACGAGCGCGAGCCTCTGAAGCTTGGGCTGGAGCAGTTCCACGTTTGGGTTCGCGGAATGTTCGGAACCCAAACACGATTGGTTGCCTTTTGGTTTCCCTTGACAACCAGGCAAAAGGGGGTGCCTCCAAGATCCGCTAAACAAAGAATGCCATTTGGGATGCTCTGGTCGGAACAGCAACAACATGTTCAGCTCTTGGATAAGACTGCACAAAAAAAACGAGCCTTCGTTTCTTGGCTGCGATGAACCCGCGCTGTGGCGGTTCAATGGGGCAGGTCCCAACAGGCACAATGGGTTCAACGACAAATCCACAAGATCCTTCTCGTGGGCTAAAGGGGTCCCCTGGATAGTGGTCCAATTGGAATTTGGGATTTGGCCAAACACGCACTTTGAAAAGCCCAGTGTGTGCCATGGCTCCCTAGGTTTCACTTCAAAGGGAGGCGTATTAACAAAAAAATGTTGGCCGCGCAAGTCCGGTGGGTTTGGTTTGGCTTCTTTACATCGTTTACGTGGCTGTGTGGGCCATGTTACCCCGAGTCATCCCCGACTGAGCCACAATCAAAGCCTGAGTAGATGAAGGTTGCTAGGGACAGTTCCCTTGCAATTTAGTATGGAGTCTAGGTACCGATATCTGGACAATTTACATGGTCTCGGGTACTGGATCCCTCTAACTTGTTGGTTTTGTTTCCCCATAGCAACAAGTGCTTCGCTTGCGGCGTGTCAGCCCTTAGCTGCCTTAGCGGCAGACCAAGGAGGCAATGAGTTGACGTGGAAGTGACAGGCCTCTTTGCACCAAGTTTTGTCCAAGGGGATCCCAAGAAAAATATGCCAAACAGGAGATTCCAGTCATCATGAGGCGTTTTGGTGTTGGGCTTCACACTCAGAAAAGTATCCCTGCTCAAACAGGGGCCAGAGGCAGCAACTCATGTTGTGCTCCTATCTTGACTTACCTTGCTGGTAAACCAGGGTACTCCAATTATTTTGGCCCCTTAATCACAAATCACATTTGGCTGTGGGTCAAAACCACTGGGATCCCATTTTGGGGTAGGTAATTTCACCACCCATTTTAGAACCTTTTTTAGTGGTTGGATTGAATCGGATGTTCACTGGGGCTAACCAGGCTTTGGGTTTTGACCCATGGCCATTGGTTGGGCCCTAGGGCTTCGTGGCGACGTGTCGCTGGGTGCTACAAGCAAGGTCTGCCCTCTACAAGCAGTCCATGGCTCTGAGTCTCCCGGCGCTGGACGAGGCACAAAACTGGACCCGAAAGTGTCGCGTTTTTGCTTTGCGCGTGTGTGTGCGTGTGCGTTTGTTTGTTTGCTTCTTTTTGTGTGCGTGTTTTTTTTGAAAAAGAGAAGAGGCACACTGAAGAGAAAGATAGAGGGGTGTCTTTCAATTGTTAGGTCGGATCTTAGACCCTTCGCACTTTGGCGGCGTGTGTGTCTCTTGTGTTTGCAACTCGTAGCCCGCAACAGCTTAAAGCGATTGGTGTTTGGGGAGTTGAAGCCACTGGCGGGGTCCTTTTTTCTACCCTTGTGCCGGAAAATTCGGAGCAGTGCTTAAATCTGAAGTTTCTTAATTTCGGGGGGGGGAGTCTCACGGCGGAAGGCCAGATTGCTCGCTTGATTTCTCTTGGCCCATCTAATGTGAGTTTCCTGTTGCTCGGGCGATGTTTCTGGGTCGGAAAGCCTCGCAGATTTCGGGTGGAGATTGTGATTGAAAATCATGATGGAATAATCTCTGGGATTGATTCACCTTCAGAATTGGGTTTCATCCCTCACATCCCTCCTTGGACTCCATGGGCGAAAGGGGAATCAAGGAGGAGACAGGGTGAGGAAGAGAGTCCCCTCGTTGAGGTTACCCTCCCCTGGCTCGAGCCACACACACAGCCCAAACTGCCACCATTTTGGGAGGTTTTTTTTTGGGGGGGCACACTGTTTTGGGTTCTAGATTGATTTATAGGGGAGTATGTCTTTTTGGAGTTGGTGTCGCTTGTGATGCACCACCCCATGAGACAAACCTTTCCTGGGCTGCAGGTATGCATGGGAATTGATTTTGTTGTTCATCGTGGCCAGATCTGGTTGATCTGCCATGCCTCATTTCGGGAGTCACAGCTTGATATCCGACACGCCGCGAGCCGCGCCAGACGCGCGTGAAGTGGGAGAGGGACAGGGTCTGCCAGGCCTCCAAGTACGGAGGAATGGTGCGCCATCCGATCGCCCGAACGGTCGCAGTGGCAGTTCGGTGCCGGAAAGTTTCAGGTAGAATCTTACCCCCTACTCAAAATACCTGCTTTTTTCAGGGTATTATTGGGAAAACCTGGTTTTCCATAGTACATACCTCCTTGTTTAGTAGAGGGTCGACATGATACCCTGAAAAACGAGGGTATTTGGAGTATGGGGTAGAGGTGCTGCGCCCAAACTTTGGTGCATTTGTGGGTTGGAAGATGGAAGCTGTTGTAATCCGTGGGTGTGTTTCTGGGGCTTGGTGTTGGGTTGTTTTCCCAACCCAAGCAGTAAACAAGTTGCCGTTTGGTTCAATGCGCAACGGAGATCTGGGCTATGATTTAAAAGGGGGGGGGCTTCATGGGACAGGTTCGGTGTTTAAGATGTGTTGTTTGAGACCTTCCAGGCATTTTGACACGCACATGGTCATGAATCACATGTTTGTGTTTTTGTCGAGTTGAATGTTTCCTGCCCAATCAAATTCCAGCACTTGTGGTAACTGAAGGTACTCAGCTGACGTTGGTTGTATTTTCAGTTGTGGTTGAGCTCATATCCCTTGAATGTCGGATCTCCTCTATTCTGACCCATCCCCCGAGCAGCGCAAAACAGTCATTCTGACCCTCTAGTCGAAAAGAATGGAGGTTGGCCTGGACTTGGGCTTGACAACACTTCATTCAAGATTCGATTTGCAGTATTTAGTTGGTCCCCTACAAAATAGGGCTTCCGTTTTCTACCAGGGGCAGGGGTAAGTCGTTGCCTGACACTTGTCAACTTTGAGGTTTTGGGTTGAGCCTTGCAGGGGATCATCGCGGTGCAGTCATGTTTTCGGACTTCGGGTGCCTCTATTTCCCATGGGTTCCAACATGTACGAAACATCACCTGGTTGCCAATATGAAGCCCTCCAATTAAATTTCTGCTTGTGGACCCCTGACTCGTTGAGTCTTTTAAGCTGCCGATAGCAACCCTTCGACCCCTCTTGGTTTCCGGCGCGTTCAAGCACCGCAGCGCAGCACCGCCCTTCCCTGCGCAGCAGCCCAGCACCGAGAAGGCCCGCTTCACCGTGGACCTGCCCGAGGGCCCGCAGAACCGCCCGGGGCCCCGGGCCCCGCCGCTTTGGGAATGGAGTTCTGTTCGGGGGCGGATCTAGCCATGCCCACCACCCGGAAACATGGAATCAAGCAGAAGCTTCCTCTAAGAGTCTCAAGAGAAGCACAATGTTTCAGCAGTTTCTTTGCCTTCCACCACCAATCTTGGAAGTGCACAGACACCATTTGGATGATGCTTCTGTTGGAAGCGGCCCCTTTGCACCAATGTTTCTTGGTGGAAGGGATGTTTTTTGAGAACGACTCTATCTCCGCAAAACAGCAACAAGCTCAATTTGTTGGACGTGGTCAAGGGCCAGCGCAGATCTTGTCTGATTTGTTTTTGGACACGAGCGCAACCTGACATCCTGTGAACATTTTTACCCTATGACAACCGAATCATCAGATCAGGAACACGGCAAAAGGGAAAACACACAGTTGCATCTCCTTCATATGTGGCCCTCCCCCCCTTTGCGAATCCGAGTAAGGCTTGAAGCGGTGGCGGTCCGGGCTGAACAACCTTGCCATTGGCATCCTAAAGCTGTCAACCCTTGATGTTGTCTTATTTGGTTCAGAACCTTTTTCAAGGAAAGGTCAAGCGGCATCCGTTTCGACTGCCAGGGAAGTACTGCTACGAAGTCAAGGAGGACCTCCACAAGAGCGTCCTGGCCTCCCAGATTGCAAAGGCAGGGGCTGGAAGCCCTGGCCGGAGTTTTGCCATCCAACTCTGAGCAACACTCAAGCCCGGCACATGAAGAATAATGGACTTAAAGGACAAGTCGGTAATTTCCGCCCTTTTGCTTCATGGATTTTGACTAGACACGGACTTCAGTACCGGCACGCGCTTCACTAGCTTGTCTCGCCATGAATCTGGCCAGTTACAGTAGATGCCTGAGATGGTACTGAGTCACAGAAGGTCCCAGGTGTTTCCATCGGGGGTTCGCCTTTCACTCCAGTATGCAGGCTGGGTTCTATACTTTAACCTGATTTGTCCCAAGACCTCGATTCTTTCCACATTGTTCAAGTTTAAAACACTGTTTCAATTTCCCTACCAACCAGCAACAAGCTTCA
The DNA here is from genome assembly GCA_963377175.1 of Effrenium voratum. NCBI lineage: Eukaryota > Dinophyceae > Suessiales > Symbiodiniaceae > Effrenium > Effrenium voratum. Next base: position 431,108 of record CAUJNA010003337.1, read on the forward strand.
TTCGGTGATTTGCAACAGGGGCCCCTGAGTTCCCCTGTTTTGGGCCAAAAGTCACTTAGACCAAGCCGTTCATTTCGATGCCAGGAAGCAGAGGAGGCCAAAGAAGAGCAAAGAGTGCAGACAAGGCGGCTGTTTTGCCTCTGTTTGCTCAGGAGATGGCAAATGACATGATTTGCTAAACTGTAGTGCGTCTATTCAGATAGACCACAAGAAAGAGCACTCTTCGTTGTTTCTCTTCGAAAGAGGAAACACTCATGTTGGGCTAGTTCCAAGGAAAACCAACAGGGAGGCGTCGCCCGCTTTGGTGACAAAACTCCTTTGGTGGAGCCGACAGCCACCGATGTTGTCCCCCAAATAGCCCGATCTAAAATTTGGTTGCGTGAACAACTGTTTTAGGTGGTTTCCTAAATTTGGTTGGACCTGCAACCGTGATGTTCTTCCTTGCTAGTATGTGTATGCGTCAAAAGCCCCCCCTTGACGCTTTAAGGGCGCCTTAAAACCCCCGCGTTGCTAACCCTTCCCCGCATTGAAGCGAGTTTGGTAGGGGGAGTTCTACTTGTGTGAATTGGGGATCCTATATCAGGGGGTCCCACCTGTTCGGCCCATTTAAGCTGAGTTTTCCTTGGTAGGGGTGATGATTTAAGAGACAATGTACGGACCCCTAATATCAACTTTGATAGCTACATTGGTGGAGCCAAACCCAAGGCTGTTTTGGGGCACTTCTCTGGTTTAACATGCCCAGTGGGTCCCACAGACTGTATCATAGCAGCTAGCCAGCAAGTTTACAATAAGTTCCTTTTGTTTTTTTGGGTTCCCTTGGTTGCCAAAACCAGGGCAATGCAATCAATAAAGTTCGCATAGCAGGCGGAACTCTTTGATGAAGATCAAAGAGGGCACCAGCTTCATAGCGAATCAGGCACGGCTTCTTCAAAGATGTTTGCTAACCCCAGAAGAAAACGTATCCCTTACGTGGTGGCTATATAGTTCTTGTGTGTTTAATTACACCCTGGGATAGTTGTTGGGGGGTAGTTAGCTTACTTTTTTGCGGGCATGTTCAGTGCCCAGGTCTCGATGGGTCAAAGGTGTCCTGTCGGTGTTCAACCTAGATCTACAGTGGGGATGGGGTTTCAAAGACAGATGCGAACAGATACCCCGGAGCTGCATCACTGTTCGTACCCAGGAAACTGTGCCCCCAAAAGTGGACATCAGATCTCTTCTCAAGTGGGACACCTTCAGAAATGAAATCAGTGGCCCGGGGCCCAGCACTGCATGGGGATAGACTGGAAGTTGCCGAGCCTTTGCTTAACAGAGTGGACTTCTGGGCCCCTCAAAAACCAATAATCCTGGTCGCTGGGCTGAGCTGGGCATTTTGAGAGTTCTTAGTTTAGCTTGGCAAGAGCTTGGACCAGATCCAAAGGGTAGACATCTCCTCATTGGGCCAACAGGTCCCCATGGTTGTTGTTGGGAAACATTTACATTTTTGCTTATTGTGGTTTAGTGGGAAATCCCCACTTGGTGGGAAATCCCCACTTAACTGCTAAAATTTGAATTTTTGCTCCCCTCCAACGTCAACCAAATCCCTTCCGGAGTCGCAGTGAGGAGCCGGAGGACCCTTCACGGAAGCACCGCCTGGTGGAGAGGCTCATCAGCAAAAACAGCCGGCGCCCCGAGTCGCAGAACAGCGTGCATGGTATGAGGTTTGGCTGTATAAATAATCAGCATTTTGCTCCTGTGCCCTTATGTGGGTTCACCCCACAACCCTATGCTATGGATTGTTTGGCATTTGAAGATCACGAGGATGGGGTAAATGTCAGTAGCACGTTGGTTTGCAAAGGATCAGCGAGGGTTGAGCTAGAGCTAGAAGGGGCGAGAGGTGATGTCCATAGACTCACATGAAGCTATACTGTGCCAATCCAAGAAGGCGACATCAACAAGTGATACTGATACTCGGTCCCTCCGGCATAGCGATTTGAGAGTAGCTGAACTCTTCAATAGTGCAAAGGCCTGATGCCAAAATCACCTGGTGCCGCACCTTGTGCCGCCAAGATGTTCTGCCACAAAGAACACAAACACGCGGTGAAGCTTGCTTCAGCGCGAGTGAGCAATCCGGCCCAGAATTCCAAGAAGAGAGCTTGGAGAATATCTGGGAGGAGATTGAGCAGGCTGGACCGTCCGCTCCCCCCCCTTCGGGCGGCCGCTTCAGCTAGTATGATGGGAAGCCAGCGGAAACAGGCTTAGAATTGCCGGGTCCTGCAGGGGTTTGGGTCCCTGAACTATTCCCTTTCACCCACGTTGCTGGAACCCACAAGGAGATCCCTCCAATCAGAGGAGAGTACTTCCAGCAACGGGAACACTGGATTTCCTCAGCTAAGAACAGAGAGTCTACACGTCACAGGATCCCCAAAATGGCCAGAAGCGTTGATTCGAGTCCCTTTGGGGTCCCCTGACTTTTGGCTGGCTCATTTCGTGAAGTTGATGACAAGCTCACTTTTCTTCCCCATCATCTTTCTTCAACTTATACTTATGGTATTCCATGGGCACTTCCAGTACTCCTATATTGCAATAAGAAACGTGTCAGTCCGGTCGCTTGAATAGATTCTCTCTTTCGAAGATCGTGTCCGATTGGCGATCCCATTTGTTCCCCAACGACTGCAGAATATCCATCCATGCTTGACTAGTGCTTGGAGTCCCTGTGATCTCTGTCATACCCATCAAACTACAGTAGGAAATCAGCTGTCTACTGCACAGTTGCTGCATCCATCCAACAATGCGCTGGCTAATCATTCAACAAATCAGCTCCAAGACCAAAAGCACTTGGAATCACTTGGAGATATGGGCATCATGTTCTTTCTTCGGCTTGGTGTCTTTGGTGGTCCCTGCCCTGGGGCCACAGATACCAAGCCCAAATGGGACTGGGGTGGACTGGTTATTCAAACAGATTCTCAACAACTCATCTTGTGAGTCCCTCTTTTTTTTTGTCCGGCAGTGTCTGTTTTTTGCCGCGGCGCAGCAGTCGCGAGAGATCGCTCCGGAGGGCTCTGTGATCTGCGCCCGGGCGGTGGCACGGGGCCTCTTCGGGAGGAGGGATGGAGTGACTGAAGTCGGTGAAGTGACGCGGGTGCCAAGTATATTCGGTCGGGGGGAAGGGTTCTAAGGGGAACCCCAAAATATGTCATCCAGATGAGGATGTTAGCTGGAAGGTGGTGCTAAAGGAGGCAACCAATGCGGGGATGCAGGCGAGTTTTGGTCAAACGATCACCTGAATCCGCCAGGTTGATGGATACGGGCTCAATCATGGGGTCTACGAAAGGATAAGCCTAGGATAAGTTCTTTTTAAGGTCCTGAGTCAACATAAATATTGACGAGTTGTGTGAAGGGGCGAGCGGCAAAGCAACCAGTTTCAGGGCTTATCTACCATTGGACACGGAAGATGCTCGCCAGGTGTAACTTTTTTTGGGAACCACCCATTTGATGAACTAAAACGGACTTCGGTCCAAGTGAAAAGCATACCGTTCAAGCGATTCATCCTTTTGTGAGGTTGGGATTCGCACTGAATAGATCCGAAGAGCTCTAGGGCTACAATGGGCCTCTTCAACGGAGGAACGGGATTTGTGTCCAAATGGCCTTTCAAACAGCCAACCAATACCCCGACAAAAACGTTTCAACTGCATGAAACCAACAAACAGACCGGCACACTCTGGCATAGCGTTGTTGATGCTTAACGGGGCAAGCTATGAAGACCTCAAAAAGGTTTGTGACATTGTCCGTTGTGAAAGTTTTTTGATATGGAACCCTTATTGGGGCTTCCTCCAGCCTCGGTCTCAGCCTCGGGATATCCAGTGCCTGCCCAGGCCGACCGCGACAGGCGACAAGCGAACACCACCTGTCACGCGCAATGGCGACGACAACTAGAAGCACACGACTTTGTGTCTCCGTTTGCCTGGTGAACTGGCCGTAGTTCTTCAGCGGTCGGATTTCCTCACATGGTATTCACCGTTTTGTTTTTGTTTTGCCTGACCACGAACTAAGATGACCATTGCATCCAGCACCATTGACACTGACAAGCGCCGAACGCTCGCTATCGCTCTCTCTTTCTTTGTTTGTCTTTCCCAGTTTCTTGCTTGTCAACGAACTAGTCAGCTGAACGAGCCAGCAGAAAGCAAGCAAGCACGCGCACATGCACGCAAGCAAGCAAGCAGCCAAGTCAAGCCAAGCGAAGCCAAGCCAGCTAGCAAGCAAGCAAGCAAACAAGCAGAAAATGAGGTACGTAGGTCTGCCACAACAGGCGTTGCCCCCTTGTTCGATGGTGTCAAAAAGGGAAACCGGCAGAAGAGAGCAGCCAATCACGTGGAGCTGGACGTCCACTACTTTTGAGAAAATGCACATTATGCGTATGCTTTTATTGCGCAGGTGGTTGAGAAGAAACAAATCGGGTTGCAACGAGCCGTCCCTGAGAAATGATCAAGCCTGGTAAGAACATCGGTGGACGCTTTTCTATGGTTTCTCACCACTACTAGCTTGGTCCAGATCAATTCCAATTCCTGCCTGATGGTGGTTTCCCTTGTAGTTGTTGCGCCGCTACGGAGGGCGGCTAAGAATTAGGGATCCCCGTTTTGAGCAACCCAGCTACTTTTCTCCTTTCAGGGCGAAGCATCTCGCATCACCTTTTGGGGGACGCTGAGCTGAGCTTTCCTCTGGAGCCATGCTGAGAAGACCACCACGTTTGCCCTCCGATCGGTCCAGCGGGAGCGCGCCCAGGCCTTGAAGATGATGAAGAAAGTGGTAGGCGCCCAGAATGGGCGTCTCGCGTTTTGGTTGGGGCTTCGTACGCTTTTTACCTTGGGTTTGTTGGGGAAACCAAAAGGAGCCACACATAGCCATACCATTTTTGGAGTCCCCCTGTTTTGACACTATGTACACTTTGGACGGCCCTTTTTGGGAACGAAGACAAATTGACAGAAGAGGCACCCAACCATTTTTGTTTCAATCAAAGAGTTCGGACTTTTGGTGGCCACTTTTTTTCAGGTGAGATGAGGCCGCGCAAGTGGCTCCCTGAAACGTCCGGGCAGAACCCTTGAGGCCTTAAGTCAAGCATGCAATATCGGGCTTATTTGGCTCAGCGTCGAACAAGTCTGTGTTGAGCAGCACCGAACACTTGAGCAGTTTTGATCTGATAGTTCTTCCCCCTTGCTGCAGCACTGCCTTTGACCTTGGCCCACCATCAACAAGCGATGGACCGCGCTTATATGTTGAAGTGGCAGTGGGTTCCAGAAACACACCGCTTTTGGAGCTTGCAGCACATGCTCAGCAAGTTCAAAGGAATTTAGCCTTAAGCTTTCGAGGCCAAAGGACCTGGCAAAGGTTCCGTTTGCTAGAAGCTTGCATGTGCACGCTCGGATCAAGCCAGAAGAGCTCAACTTCCTCAAGTCCATTTTTTAAACACGGGACCTGAGTCCGAATGTGTTGCTATTCCTGTAATGCAAGATCCTTAGGAGAACTGGTTGCCAGATTCGGTGACTTTTAATATCTTTCCCACTAGTCCGGGCCTTGACACCGCGCCAGTGGCGTCCGGCTGCCCTGCAAGTTTGGAGGCGCTCTGGGAGCTTATTGGAGCAGAGTTGGAGCTTGGAGGGCACCCTTGCCGCAAACCAAAACCGCCTGAGGTTAGGAGATACATGTCATCTTCAAGAGAGCGTGTGGACCCGGAGATGGATTTGCTTTTCCTTGCGCAAGGCTGTGAGAGCGTAGGGTGGACAGGCATAGGCCTTGTGGGGAATTGCAGAAACCAAGGGAACTCTCATGGTGCGGTTTGGGGCCCTTGGAATGGATTCCGCGGCTCAGAGGAGTACCTGTGAGGGCTTCTGGTTTTTGAATTGCCTCTATAGGTACCAAAAGTCGCTATTGCCGTGGCTCCCTTTCTGGGGTTCTTTCAAAGGGAGACCGAAGGGAAACCGAAGGGCCCATCTGTGGGGTTTCCCCAACTTAAAACAAATGACTTAGTTTGTGTGGCTCCTTCCTTAATGTTTTGGCGTGGTGAAAGGACTCTGGTGCAAATGGATGCACTTTCAGAAAATGAGGAGTGTTGGGGCATGATGCCCATTGCTTCCGGCTATCCACGTGACAGATCATTGACTGATGATTCATGAGCAGTAAGGGGCTACCCTTAGTGTTCAAATCTTGATGTATGCTTCCACAAGATTTACAGGTAACCTCACAAACCAGCATTTTTAGAGGAAGCTCCTTTGGGGAACCATGTTTCTTGGTTCCGTGTCCAATGGAAGGAAGGGTTTAGTCCGGTTTTATTGGACTCACCCAATTTAGGCCGCAAATGGCTGCCAAAGATGAGGGCATTGGACATGGGTGCAGGTTGGCTCTTACCGTACCGGCCCATTTCCAGGAAAGCGCGGCTTTTTCGTCATGTTTTGTTGCTGCACATAGCTGGGCAGCTTCTTTGGATGCAGGTTGGGCACACCCAGGCTGGCACACTGATGGTCCTTTTGTTTAAAGTTTGGGTTAGTTAACAGTAGGGAGTCACCCCAAAAAGCACAAGGGAACTCGACAAACCGCAGCCTGGTTTCTTTGCCACGCGGATGGGGTTGAGATGGCTGCCGTGGAGGCGCCCATCTTCAACTTCATGAGGAGCAAGCTCAAAGAGTATGTGGGGCGCTGAGCGCTTCAACCGAGTCTGGGTCTTTTAATTAGGGTCGCGGGTCAGCTTCAGAACTTTGACGTTTGTCTTTTGTTTGGAACAGCTTGGACTTCTCCTGTTTGATGAGCTGGTACGGGGAAGGAGCTGCGCTGTTGTGCTATCTCGTTTCAAGAGAATTAAGCGGTTGGAGCACATGAAACCTGAAGCTTGATCCCGGGTGTTGTTCTGGGGTCCACAGCACCATTTCTCCTGTTTGCGTGTCCTGCTTGAGGTATGTGGCAGGTTTTCTTCAGGGCTCAGCCGTAGCGCCTTTGAACGACAACTTTTCATGAAGATGCGGCGACCGAACTCGCTTTCTATGGGGGGGGCCAATCCGCAAGTTCTGAGAATGGGATGGCTCTCCAACCATATGTGGTCATTTCGTTACCCCAACTTGGCCCATACTTCGTCAAGGTTTCAATAGCTCGGTTCATCCGTCCCGGCCTTCCTTTTCCCTTTCCCATCAAGTTCTACTTTTCGGCAACCAGGTCCTTTGCCGAGCTGAAAGCTCTTCTCGCTAGCCCCGGAGCGAGCGCTAGGCGAAGGGAAAACCGGTGGAGACGATGGACCAGGTGCCCTTCAAGGGAAGCTGTGAGAACGGATGGCTGTGGCGCCGCATTTTTCCCAAATAGTGTTTATATACACTAAGGGGTTCTTACGGTAAGAGAAAAGGCCTGGTGGAGATCCAGGTGCGGGCTCAAAGTGCTGGCCCTGTGCATGAAAAGTTGTCTTCGGTGCGACAGTCTCGCACGAAATGGCGGTGTCTCGTTGTGGTGCCGTTCGCATTTTGTTTTTTGCTGGCAGGGGCAACAGTTTGGAGGTGCGCGCTAGAAGCCTCGTGCCAAACGCGTTTTTTTTGAAGCAACAAATATTTTGGGGCGTGTCACACGGAGGTGCGCGCTGCGACGCGGGGTCTGTGATTTGAGGAAGCCTCGTGCCACTCGCGTTCTTTTGAGACCAAAGTGCGTTTTTGATGGCAGGGCCGCCACGCGGTGATATCTTCTTGTCGGGTCAGGCTACGACGCTTGGACAATCGGAGCTCTAAAACCATGGCAGTTGTCGCAAAAAGTTGTCTTGCGTGCGACAGCTTCGCATGAAACGGACCTTTCTTCAAAACTGCGCTCTCGCTGTGGCGCCGCGCCGATCTTCGGATTTGCGTTTTGCCGCAGAATTCCATGGCCAGCGCAGCATTCTGTGAGACTGCCGTGCGTTTTTTCCTGGCGGGCGCAGTATGTCTTGCGCTGCTGCTATAGGATGCGTGGCAGGCACAGCATGTTCATAAACAGGGTCTGTGAATTTCGTGGCAGGCGCAGAGTTTCACTCAGCAAGCATTGCAAGACGAAAGTGAACCCTTTGCGGAGATCGTGCGTGTCGAAGCGCTCTCGATGTGGCGCCGTGCGAGTTTGTCTCGAGCTCGGCACACCCTCTGCGGAGATCGTGCGTGTCGAAGCGCTCTCGCTGTGGCGCCGTGCGAATTTGTCTTGAGCTCGGTGAACCGTCTGCAGAGATTGCGCGTGTCGAAGCGCTCTCGCTGTGGCGCCGTGCAAATGTCTCTTGAGCACGGCGACTCTCGCTGTGGCGCGGTGCGAATGTGTCTCGAACTCGGCGAACCCTCTGCGAGGATCGTGCGTGTCGAAGCGCTCTCGCTGTGGCGCCGCGCGAATGTGTCTTGAGCTCGGCGAACCCTCTGCGGAGATTGCGCGTGTCAAAGCGCACTCGCTGTGGCGCCGTGCGAATGTGTCTTGAGCTCGGCGAACTCTTTGCGGAGATCGCGCGTGTCGAAGCGCTCTCGCTGTCGCGCCGTGAAAACGTGTCTTGAGCTCGGTCGAGGCGCTCTCGCTGTGGCGCCGTGGTGAGTGTCGATTCGCTCTCGCTGTGGCGCCGTGCGAGGTGCGAAGTGCCCTCCCGCATCTCCGGCTGCGCAGGCAACGTTTACGTACAATTAAAGCTAGCGCGCAAAGTGCGCTCCCGCAGCTGCGGCTCGAAGTTCGCAACTTCTAGGTGCAAAAGTAGTACGGGAAGAGCATTCCCGCAGCTCCGGCTGTAAAATCGCGCTTTTTAAGCACAAAAGTAGTACGCGAAGAGCACTCCGGAGCTCCGGCTGCAAAATCGCAATTTTTAAGTTCCGTTGTAGTACGCGAAGTGCGCTCCCGCAGCTCCGGCTCGAAATTCGCAACTTCCAGGTACAAAAGTAGTTTGCGGAGT
>CAUJNA010003337.1:445000-491239 GCA_963377175.1 Effrenium voratum
TGTTTAAAAGGAGTTAACCCCAATTGGGGGCATATGCGGACCTCAGTCAGCAGCGCATGAGATGAGAGAGCTTTCCAAGAACGTCTGGGGTCATCCAATGGCGGCCGGGGAAGGCCATCCAAAGTGCCAATTTTAGATGCCAAGGAGACACCCTGCTAGTCAATGGCAAGTGGAGATATGATCGAATTGAATTTCTAACAAGGGATGTATAGATTCTGTATATACACAGAAAGATATTTGGAGAGATATTTGTGGATAAGACGCTGTTGCCACTAAATAGGACGGGACGAAACAAGCAATAATTCTCCTTCCACTGACTGCCCTGATGAGAGCAGTTGCGACGGGCTGGCTGAGGATGTTCCTTTTTGTCGGCGGATGCTGCTGTACTGCTGTATGTTTCTCTGCCGCTTGAGCTCTTGCATGTGTGACAGGGAAGTTGGGCAGCCGCGGAGCTATCAGCTGCTCTTGATGTGTTTCTTGCATGTTGCGGTTGTATTGCTTGCAAAGAGGACACCAAGGACGAAACAAGCAATACTTCTCCTTCCACTGACTGCCCTGATGAGAGCAGTTGCGACGGGCTGGCTGAGGATGTTCCTCTTTGTCGGCTGCTGCTGACGATGCTGCTGTATGCTTGGTTTGGCATGTGTGACAGGGAAGTTGGGCAGCCGAGGGGCTACCAGCCGTTTGTGATGTGGTTCTTGCATGTTGCGGTTGTGTTGCTTGCTGTGTGAGAAATGTGGCAGCAACGAGCGGACACCAAGGACGAAACAAGCAATACTTCTCCTTCCACTGACTGCCCTGATGAGAGCAGTTGCGACGGGCTGGCTGAGGATGTTCCTTTTTGTCGGCGGATGCTGCTGTGCTGCTGTATGTTTCTCTGCCGCTTGAGGTCTTGCATGTGTGACAGGGAAGTTGGGCAGCCGCGGAGCTATCAGCTGCTCTTGATGTGTTTCTTGCATGTTGCGGTTGTATTGCTTGCAAAGAGGACACCAAGGACGAAACAAGCAATACTTCTCCTTCCACTGACTGCCCTGATGAGAGCAGTTGCGACGGGCTGGCTGAGGATGTTTCTCTTTGTCGGCTGCTGCTGACGATGCTGCTGTATGCTTCTTTGCTTTTTGAGGTTTGGCATGTGTGACAGGGAAGTTGGGCAGCCGAGGGGCTACCAGCCGCTTGTGATGTGGTTCTTGCATGTTGCGGTTGTGTTGCTTGCTGTGTGAGAAATGTGGCAGCAACAAGCGGACACCAAGGACGAAACAAGCAATACTTCTCCTTCCACTGACTGCCCTGATGAGAGCAGTTGCGACGGGCTGGCTGAGGATGTTTCTCTTTGTCGGCTGCTGCTGACGATGCTGCTGTATGCTTCTTTGCTTTTTGAGGTTTGGCATGTGTGACAGGGAAGTTGGGCAGCCGAGGGGCTACCAGCCGCTTGTGATGTGGACCATGCATGTTGCGGTTGTGTTGCTTGCTGTGTGAGAAATGTGGCAGCAACAAGCGGACACCAAGGACGAAACAAGCAATACTTCTCCTTCCACTGACTGCCCTGATGAGAGCAGTTGCGACGGGCTGGCTGAGGATGTTCCTCTTTGTCGGCTGCTGCTGACGATGCTGCTGTATGCTTGGTTTGGCATGTGTGACAGGGAAGTTGGGCAGCCGAGGGGCTACCAGCCGCTTGTGATGTGGTTCTTGCATGTTGCGGTTGTGTTGCTTGCTGTGTGAGAAATGTGGCAGCAACAAGCGGACACCAAGGACGAAACAAGCAATACTTCTCCTTCCACTGACTGCCCTGATGAGAGCAGTTGCGACGGGCTGGCTGAGGATGTTTCTCTTTGTCGGCTGCTGCTGACGATGCTGCTGTATGCTTCTTTGCTTTTTGAGGTTTGGCATGTGTGACAGGGAAGTTGGGCAGCCGAGGGGCTACCGGCCGCTTGTGATGTGGTTCTTGCATGTTGCGGTTGTATTGTTGCTGTTTGAGGCATGTGGCAGCTGAGAGGACACCGAGGACGAAACAAGCAATACTTCTCCTTCCACTGACTGCCCTGATGAGAGCAGTTGCGACGGGCTGGCTGAGGATGTTCCTCTTTGTCGGCTGCTGCTGACGATGCTGCTGTATGCTTGGTTTGCCATGTGTGACAGGGAAGTTGGGCAGCCGAGGGGCTACCAGCCGCTTGTGATGTGGTTCTTGCATGTTGCGGTTGTGTTGCTTGCTGTGTGAGAAATGTGGCAGCAACAAGCGGACACCAAGGACGAAACAAGCAATACTTCTCCTTCCACTGACTGCCCTGATGAGAGCAGTTGCGACGGGCTGGCTGAGGATGTTCCTCTTTGTCGGCGGATGCTGACGATGCTGCTGTATGCTGCTTTGCTTTTTGAGGTTTGGCATGTGTGACAGGGAAGTTGGGCAGCCGAGGGGCTACCAGCCGCTTGTGGTGCTTGTGGTGTGGACCATGCATGTTGCGGTTGTGTTGCTTGCTGTGTGAGAAATGTGGCAGCAACAAGCGGACACCAAGGACAAAACAAGCAATACTTCTCCTTCCACTGACTGCCCTGATGAGAGCAGTTGCGACGGGCTGGCTGAGGATGTTTCTCTTTGTCGGCTGCTGCTGACGATGCTGCTGTATGCTTCTTTGCTTTTTGAGGTTTGGCATGTGTGACAGGGAAGTTGGGCAGCCGAGGGGCTACCAGCCGCTTGTGATGTGGTTCTTGCATGTTGCGGTTGTATTGTTGCTGTTTGAGGCATGTGGCAGCTGAGAGGACACCGAGGACGAAACAAGCAATACTTCTCCTTCCACTGACTGCCCTGATGAGAGCAGTTGCGACGGCCTGGCTGAGGATGTTTCTCTTTGTCGGCTGCTGCTGACGATGCTGCTGTATGCTTCTTTGCTTTTTGAGGTTTGGCATGTGTGACAGGGAAGTTGGGCAGCCGAGGGGCTACCAGCCGCTTGTGATGTGGACCATGCATGTTGCGTTTGTGTTGCTTGCTGTGTAAGAAATGTGGCAGCAACAAGCGGACAAGGACGAAACAAGCAATACTTCTCCTTCCACTGACTGCCCTGATGAGAGCAGTTGCGACGGGCTGGCTGAGGATGTTTCTCTTTGTCGGCTGCTGCTGACGATGCTGCTGTATGCTTCTTTGCTTTTTGAGGTTTGGCATGTGAGACAGGGAAGTTGGGCAGCCGAGGGGCTACCAGCCGCTTGTGATGTGGTTCTTGCATGTTGCGGTTGTGTTGCTTGCTGTGTGAGAAATGTGGCAGCAACAAGCGGACACCAAGGACGAAACAAGCAATACTTCTCCTTCCACTGACTGCCCTGATGAGAGCAGTTGCGACGGGCTGGCTGAGGATGTTCCTCTTTGTCGGCTGCTGCTGACGATGCTGCTGTATGCTTCTTTGCTTTTTGAGGTTTGGCATGTGTGACAGGGAAGTTGGGCAGCCGAGGGGCTACCAGCCGCTTGTGATGTGGTTCTTGCATGTTGCGGTTGTGTTGCTTGCTGTGCTGAGAAATGTGGCAGCAACAAGCGGACAGGACGAAACAAGCAATACTTCTCCTTCCACTGACTGCCCTGATGAGAGCAGTTGCGACGGGCTGGCTGAGGATGTTCCTCTTTGTCGGCTGCTGCTGACGATGCTGCTGTATGCTTCTTTGCTTTTTGAGGTTTGGCATGTGTGACAGGGAAGTTGGGCAGCCGAGGGGCTACCAGCCGCTTGTGATGTGGTTCTTGCATGTTGCGGTTGTGTTGCTTGCTGTGCGAGAAATGTGGCAGCAGCAAGCGGACACCAAGGACGAAACAAGCAATACTTCTCCTTCCACTGACTGCCCTGATGAGAGCAGTTGCGACGGGCTGGCTGAGGATGTTCCTCTTTGTCGGCGGATGCTGACGATGCTGCTGTATGCTGCTTTGCTTTTTGAGGTTTGGCATGTGTGACAGGGAAGTTGGGCAGCCGAGGGGCTACCAGCCGCTTGTGGTGCTTGTGGTGTGGACCATGCATGTTGCGGTTGTGTTGCTTGCTGTGTGAGAAATGTGGCAGCAACAAGCAGACACCAAGGACGAAACAAGCAATACTTCTCCTTCCACTGACTGCCCTGATGAGAGCAGTTGCGACGGGCTGGCTGAGGATGTTTCTCTTTGTCGGCTGCTGCTGACGATGCTGCTGTATGCTTCTTTGCTTTTTGAGGTTTGGCATGTGTGACAGGGAAGTTGGGCAGCCGAGGGGCTACCAGCCGCTTGTGATGTGGTTCTTGCATGTTGCGGTTGTATTGTTGCTGTTTGAGGCATGTGGCAGCTGAGAGGACACCGAGGACGAAACAAGCAATACTTCTCCTTCCACTGACTGCCCTGATGAGAGCAGTTGCGACGGCCTGGCTGAGGATGTTTCTCTTTGTCGGCTGCTGCTGACGATGCTGCTGTATGCTTCTTTGCTTTTTGAGGTTTGGCATGTGTGACAGGGAAGTTGGGCAGCCGAGGGGCTACCAGCCGCTTGTGATGTGGACCATGCATGTTGCGTTTGTGTTGCTTGCTGTGTAAGAAATGTGGCAGCAACAAGCGGACAAGGACGAAACAAGCAATACTTCTCCTTCCACTGACTGCCCTGATGAGAGCAGTTGCGACGGGCTGGCTGAGGATATTCTTTAAAGACATGTTGCTGACAATGCTACTGTATGTTTCTTTGCTGTTTGAGGTTTGGCATGTGTGACAGGGAAGTTGGGCAGCCGAGGGGCTACCAGCCGCTTGTGATGTGGACCATGCATGTTGCGGTTGTGTTGCTTGCTGTGTGAGAAATGTGGCAGCAACAAGCGGACACCAAGGACGAAACAAGCAATACTTCTCCTTCCACTGACTGCCCTGATGAGAGCAGTTGCGACGGGCTGGCTGAGGATGTTTCTCTTTGTCGGCTGCTGCTGACGATGCTGCTGTATGCTTCTTTGCTCTTTGCGGTGTGGCATGTGTGACAGGGAAATTGGGCAGCCGAGGGGCTACCAGCTGCTTGTGATGTGGTTCTTGCATGTTGCGTTTGTGTTGCTTGCTGTGTGAGAATTTCGGCAGCAACAAGCGGACACCAAGGACGAAACAAGCAATACTTCTCCTTCCACTGACTGCCCTGATGAGAGCAGTTGCGACGGGCTGGCTGAGGATGTTTCCCTTTGTCGGTTGAAGATGACAATGCTACTGTATGCTTCTTTGCTTTTTGAGGTTTGGCATGTGTGACAGGACCATGCATGTTGCGGTTGTGTTGCTTGCTGTGTGAGAAATGTGGCAGCAACAGGCGGACACCAAGGACGAAACAAGCAATACTTCTCCTTCCACTGACTGCCCTGATGAGAGCAGTTGCGACGGGCTGGCTGAGGATGTTTCCCTTTGTCGGCCGACTCTGACAATGCTGCTGTATGTTCCTCTGCCTTTTGAGGTTTGGCATGTATGACAGGGAAGTTGAGCAGCCGAGGGGCTACCAGCCGCTTGTGATGTGGACCATGCATGTTGCGGTTGTGCTGCTTGCTGTGTGAGAAATGTGGCAGCAACAAGCGGACACCAAGGACGAAACAAGCAATACTTCTCCTTCCACTGACTGCCCTGATGAGAGCAGTTGCGACGGGCTGGCTGAGGATGTTTCCCTTTGTCGGTTGAAGCTGACAATGCTGCTGTATGCTTCTCTGCCTTTTGAGGTTTGGCATGTATGACGGGGAAGTTGGGCAGCCAAGGGGCTACCAGCCGCTTGTGAATGTTGCGGTTGTGTTGCTTGCTGTGCGAGACATGTGGCAGCAGCAAGCGGACAGCAAGGACGAAACAAGCAATACTTCTCCTTCCACTGACTGCCCTGATGAGAGCAGTTGCGACGGGCTGGCTGAGGATGTTTCTCTTTGTCGGCTGCTGCTGACGATGCTGCTGTATGCTTCTTGCTTTTTGAGGCTTGGCATGTGTGACAGGGAAGTTGGGCAGCCGAGGGGCTACCAGCCGCTTGTGATGTGGACCATGCATGTTGCGGTTGTGTTGCTTGCTGTGTGAGAAATGTGGCAGCAACAAGCGGACACCAAGGACGAAACAAGCAATACTTCTCCTTCCACTGACTGCCCTGATGAGAGCAGTTGCGACGGGCTGGCTGAGGATGTTTCTCTTTGTCGGCTGCTGCTGACGATGCTGCTGTATGCTTCTTTGCTTTTTGAGGTTTGGCATGTGTGACAGGGAAGTTGGGCAGCCGAGGGGCTACCAGCCGCTTGTGATGTGGACCATGCATGTTGCGGTTATGTTGCTGTGTGCGGCATGTTGCATGAGTGTTGGGACGGGTTGGCAGAGTCATTTGATGCTAGCTTGCCTCTAGAGCCGCCTTTTTGAGTTAGCAGCGCTTTATGTTAATGCATTTCATTGCCTGCTTGTGTAGTGATGTTGTTGGTGAGCTTGGCATCTTGGAGCAGGTTAAGGTGTTTGTCTTTTTTGTGTGTTTGTGTCTTTGTGCACCGATCCGACCGCAGCCTGCAGCTCAAGGGCAAGTAGCATTCTGCAGCTCTCCCAAGGTGTTTCTCCGAATGGGAACTGGGATGCCCCAATCTGTGTGGTTTCGTTCGGTGTTCCATTCAAGTCAACCTTGAACGGGCTACTAATACCCTTAGACACGCCCCAAGATTGCCTGCGGGCTGTGTGAGCACAGGCCTTCCAGTTGCTGGAATGTGTCAACCGTTACTTGTATTGGCACCAAGCGCACCTCAAGACTTTCCCAAAAAGAAAAAAAAGGTGGCCTGTCATGTGGGTGCTCGACTCAAGTTGGGACCCCCTTCTGGATGTGCTTGGATGGTTATCACAAAGTTATCACCTTCAAACGCGGCCTTTAAAAAGGTGTCCCATAGCGGGACAAGTTTTCAGAATAGAATCATATGGCTCTGTCTCAGAATAGGAGGAACCCATGAATGGATGTGTTCATTTGGTTTTCCCCTCAACCCTAAACAGGGAACTCTCCAATATGACACATTTGCATGGTGTCTCAAAATACCAATGAGGCGCAAATTTGGTTTCTGTGGGATTCTTTTTTGGAACGCTCTTGTGTTTTTTCATCTCATGGGGGAGCCCCTAATCCCAATCAACACTGGCTTCTCTGTTACCAAAAGTCGACCCTCAAAGACCCACAAGTCCCCCTGCAACCGTGCGGTTTGTTGTCCCTCCCAACCACCCAACCAGACCCTCTCGAGAACCCTCATCCCGACCTTGTCCCTTACCCCTCAATGACTCACCTCCCGGACTCCCCCTACCGAGCCCGGGCCCCCGGCCCCGCCTGGGCGGGCCCGGGTCGCCCACGGCATCCCACGGCATCCCACGGCATGGCGGACCTGGGCGCCGCCTTTGGGGCAGAGCGCTTGGCAAAGCGCCTCAGGCGCCTGGCGGACATCGCGGAGGAGGCGCGCTGAACCCCTCGACCCCCCCTTTGCGGCCCCTGGGTCGACTGAAGCCTCCCACAAGTGGGTCCGGGGTTTTGGCGGGTTTGGGCCAGGGTTTCAGGCGACTGAAGCGGTGGGCGGGGTTTCAGGAACCGAGTGAACCATCCTGAAAGTTCCTGAAATCCTTTAGATGCCAAATGGTTCTTGCCCCCAAGCCTGGATTCCCTGAGCACTGGCAAGAAAAGAAGCCGTGAGGCTCGTTTCCATGGTGACAGTGGAATCACTCCCAGTTGTATCATATCGGGATGACGTTTCAGGTAGTGTGCGGATGGGGTAAGGATTGCGGGTTAGTTTGGGGTTTTGGGCGGGTGTGGGGGCCAGGTTGCGGGAGGGTTTCAGGCAAGTTTCTGAGAGCCGACCGTGAGTGCCTTGGCTTGTGGCTTGGCGCCCTTTTGCGTGGTTTGAAAGGGAATTCAAAGGAGAACCGCTCATATGCATAGGCTGCATAGGCGACTTTTTTTTAAAGGTTGGTTTGGATAGAAATCGATAGCACTGGTTTAGATTAGATTCAATCCATTTACCAGGGCCATCTAGTTTTCCAACAGGACAATTATGCTCATTTGTTTTATTTTGTTTTTGTTGGTGATGTCCTTAGGCTGGGCTCAACCCGTTGCTCCTTGTGAAATATCAGGAGCTGGATAATTACCAACATTGTTGTTGTCTATGAACATGACTCAATTTGGTTGTCAAGCAACTGAGTACCTCACAACCAAAATCTACTTGTTCAAGCCTGTGTCGTATGCTTTGCGTGAGAGCCAGGAACATGGAATTTCTTGAGACAAATTTGGTAAATAAGCAAACCAGGCCCTGGTGGGTTAAAAAACAAGGATAGAACTGAATCACAGGGAAGGGTGTTGGCAGACTTCCGACTTCCATGAATGCTGGACAGAGGGCACGTCAACATGTGGAACCCCGTTTTGCTTTGAAGGGCAGACAAGAAACCCAGCAACCTCACGGGTCCACCGAAGTCGTTGGCTCCAATTTCGATCAACCTGGCGCATCGCATTTTGGAACATGACATTGTGGGCGTTTTTTCCAGACATGCGGAGAGGGAAAAAAAACCGGCCGTTGGAATAGGGCAAGCCAACATGGAAGCCAAGATATGGAAAACTGAGCCACAAGAAAACCAGAGGGAAAACGGGACACCATATGGAAAACTGCGCCACAAGAAAACCAGAGGGAAAACCACCGGGAACTCTTGCGGCATGTTTTGACAGGAGGACCTTGCGGTGGACGTCTATGGCGCCAGCGGCGCTCTGCAAAGCTTCGAGGCGGAGGTGGCGCTAGACCTCGGCAAGGCGAAGCCGCGGAAAAGTCGAGCACGTGTTCGGAACCGACGTTTAGGGAGTTCCAAAAGGGAATCTTTATAGGTGAGGTTGAACAGTGTGTGTGTGTGTGTGTGTGTGTGTGTGTGTGTGTGTGTGTGTGTGTGTGTGTGTGTGTGTGTGTGTGTGTGTGTGTGTGTGTGTGTGTGTGTGTGTGTGTGTGTGTGTGTGCGTGTGCGTGTGCGTGTGCGTGTGCGTGTGCGTGTGCGTGTGCGTGTGCGTGTGCGTGTGCGTGTGCGTGTGCGTGTGCGCGTGCGTGTGCGTGCGTGTGTGCGTGCGTGCGTGCGTGCGTGCGTGCGTGCGTGTGGGTGCGTGCGTGTGTGCGTGTGTGCGTGTGTGCGTGTGTGCGTGTGTGCGTGTGTGTTTTTGTTCAGTTGTGTCTTTTTGAAGGGTGTTCTTTTTGGGGCATGGTTCAAGGGGAATAAAGCAAACAGGCAAAATGTGGGTGTCTGCCGGTCGGTGACCTTTTGGAAAATGGATTACAGGCAATTACAAGGACATCGGCCATTTTGTGGGTTCTTTAATTTGGCGACAACCCCTTTTTGACTCTTCTTCAACTTGAGGCCAAAGGGAACCAACGGGAGACCCGTTAAGGGTCCCCTGTTTGGGGTGTGCGGCTTCAACTTCTTTGGTTCCCTTAAAAACAACCCCGCAAAGGGTACTGTCAGTCAAACCCATCAACTGAATCTGAGAGTGCCCAACCTCATCCATTGGCGATTTGAGGAAGGGGACGCTCAATTGGGGCAGGCTGGTCATCTTGGCCGCGTTGATTAGCTCTCTTGCCAGCGAATCGATGCATATGCATGTTTCTATCCGACGTTTCTGTTTCAACTTCAAAGAGTGGTGGCACCGAATCCGAATCATTCGCGCAAAACCTTCAAGGCCCTTTGGTTGCCAGAGATTTGAAGCAAAGGAACAGGACATCTTTGGATGATCCTAGTTGAGCGCATCATCCCTGGCTGCTGTAGAGGCTTGAAGGGGTACCCTCAAACCTTTGGTGGCCATTTTGTCCACTTTTGCTCAATGGTGCGGGGGTTCTCATGAACATAGACAAAGGGTATATACAACTGAGATCCACCAAAAGGCTTGGGGTTTAAAGTCCTTCGGGTAGGTCCAGTACACCCTCTTCAAACCTGGGTCTCCTAAAGGAGAGGGGTTCTGCCAGTTTGTTTCCACAATTGAGAGGGGAATTTTGAGGACGTCTTACTAAAACGGGCCCAAAGCAAATCCACCCTCCGCAAAACTGGACTGGGGGCCCAGGAGGTCTGAGTAGGCAAGGATTGGTTTCCTGGAGCTTATTTCTTGGTGGCTCCCAGTCATCCCCTTAGCTTTTTAGGCTTTTAGTGGTTGGTCGTTTCCATTTGACCCACCAAAAGTTCGTCACTTTTCGCGGGGGTGGGGATTGGGATGTTCACTTTCGAGACTTTAACCCATGGCCATCTAGCTAAGGATTGGCTTACTGGAAGGCCCCCTCATCTTTTGTTTTTCCGCCAGGAGGCGGGCCTGTGCTTCCCCACGGGCACCCTGGCGCAGCTGGCGGCGCTGCACTGCCACTTCGAGGCCATGGCTCAGCCGCAGGCCCTGGCGGGGGCGTCAAAAAATAACGGCCCAACCGGTGGAGAGTGACGAGTAGGGTAGGAGGGTCACTTTTTTTGTTGGGTTGGTCAAATGATACTAAACGAAATCCACAGATTTGGGAGACGGTTCGACTTTTGTCAAATGAAGCTAAACCAAATTTGACGGATTTGGGTGAAGTTTAAAAGAAGAACAATACATCAGTAGAGTAACATGTTTCGTTTTGTTGTTTTGTCAAATGAAGCTAAACAATCTTCGACAGATTTGGGTGACGTTTAATAAAATCCAGGTAACCCTTCATCGTTTTGCGTTTTAAGTAGCCCTTCACCATGGGTCTTGTTTAACGGTCCCCTTTTGGTTGCCGCTTGCAGGAAATGGAATCACATGCAAGTTGGTGGTAAGAACCACGAGGATTTCCACTCTCAGAATGTCAGGGAAGAGGGAGCTTTCTCTCTTGGGGGGTGGGACCTCTCCACGTTTTGCGAGGTTAACCTCAAAGTCTGCAGAGGTCCCAATAAGAACAAGAAAATCACCAATCCTGGGGGCTCCTTAGCCCAGCCCAGCCCAAGAGTCCTGGCGATTGGGTTTTCTTTGGGAGCTTTGCAGACCTTTTCACAGACTCCCAGGATTGTTTCTCGTGACCTCTGCACGTTTTGTGAGGCTGACCTTAAAACAGCCCGTCGAGGTCACAAGAAAACCAACTCCTGTGCGGCCATGATCAAACGCCTGCAGGGGTCCCAAACAAACAGTCCTGTAAGGTGTACCCTCCAAAAGCTCTACAAGAGCCACTCGCAATCTGTGATTCAAACACTCAACAAGTAGAAAAACACAAGCGACAACGGAGGTATGGACAAATCAGCCTCCCATCGATCAAGTCCCTCTCTGCTTTCTTGAGGGTCGGCTCCTGCTGCACCCGACGAGCCACCTGATCCACCGCGACTACCTGAGGCTGGGGGGTCAAACAAAAGGGGCTGGGGGCGAAACTGTGCTTGGCCTTCACCTTTGCTTTCTCATGCTGGCCCCTCCATGTGCCACGAGCCCAACAGAAGTTATGGCACAAATGGCTGACGACTGCTAGCAAGTGGAGGGCAGAGTCCAGCATTCCGCTGTGGTGTCTACCCCGCCCGTCCACTAACATGGAACCCAATCTGAGCCTGCCCACTGCCCGGCTTTCGGACGCTGCGGGCCTCTTTCTAAACCTTTTGGAAGAACAACTTGTTTTGTCTGGTTTGTTGTCTGGTATTGGTTTGCATTGTCTCTTGGGTGATAAATGCGTGGCTTTGTTTGGATGATCTAAGTCCCCCAGTAGTGCCCTGTTACCCTTTTTTGGGGCAGCAAAAAGCGTACCCTTCTTCTAACCTCTCTACTGGAGGACCTAGATGATTTTCCTCCTTTTGGACCAAAAAGAGCTGCTGTTGCGCTGAAACCAGTGCCCTGGCCAGGGACGCCGCGCGGCAGTCGCAGGAGGTGGCGGCCAAAACGCGGCAGGCGCTGCCCATGTTCCGGGTGCAGTTGCTCAGTTCCAAGCAGAACATGTATTTTGTTGGTGGGGTTTTGGGTGGTTTGCTTTGCTTTTCTTGGTTGGTTTGGTGAACCATTTGTCCTTGTGATTGCTCGTTTGGGTTGTTTTCAGCGCTCAGTCCTTGTTGCTGGCTTGTTTGTTCAGTCTTGTGCCCGGTGGTTTGCCCTTTTCGGTTTTGTCTTGTTTTAGTTTGTTTTTTGTTGTGGTTGTTTGATCATCCATTGTTTCGTTTTTCAGTTGTCCTTTGGGTGGCTTTAAGGGTTCACAAAGGCGACCAACCGAACACCCACCGGCTTCAGGATTCGGTAGGGCTTGGGTGGTGTTTCCTTTTCTCGTGTAGGATTCTTGGTGGCAAAAGGACCGCTGCTTCGAATCGAGTTGTTTGGTTGGTCCGCAGATTTCCGCACACTTTTTGCGCGATCTCAGAAAGGGTTTCTTGCCACCTTGAGCCCCATGAAAGTTCTATTTCATCGGAAATCCATTCGTTTCCTCCCCGTTTCCTTTGGAAGCCAAAGGGCAAATGCTTCTCAACATTACCCCTCAGAGCCGATTTCCCGGGGCACCCTTTTCTAACTCTTAAGGACCCGAGTTCAACAATGTTTGTCGCATTGCTCCCCTGCTTGATGCGCATAGATGTGCAAGTGCACCAGCCATAAGCCATGGGCAGTCAGTGGATTTTCCTTAGTTTGCAGTCCCGCGTTGGGGGATGAGTCTTGCCCGTTAAAAGTGTCCCGTTGGTTTGGCCCGGAAGCACGTTTGTGTCCAGCCCCTGACCAGCAAGCAGTAAAAGCAAAAGAGGCACAACACCCACCGCGAGGGTTCCGTATTCTATTTTACCCCCAACTGACAAGAATCCAAGAAGGTTTCCACAGGTTGATCTTTGACGCATGGATCTTAACCACCCATGGACCTACGCAAAACTTGAGTGCTATTGGGTTGAATCTTTAGACTTCAACTCTTGGGGAAATCAAGGTTTCTTTTCCCATTAAACCCGCAAACAGTTAAATTTTTTGAGGGGTCAACAGCAACCAAGAAAAGGAGCAACCAGCTGGTCACCGGTCGAAGTCTTAGGCTGGTGGGCCACTTTGCAAAGCCGCTGGCGCTCAGCGACCTGGAAGGCGGTGGAATTCGATTTCGGGCGCACGGCTCCAAGCCTTCCACACCCCAAGGAGAGGCAAATGGCCACGGGTGGCTTTGGTTGCTGTTTGGGCGGTTTTCATGGTTTGTCTTGCGACCTGTGGTTGGCTTCCTTCTGTCAGGAGCAACAGTTCATGCAGCCGTGAACGTGACCTTTGGCTTTGCCACGAAGCGGAAAGGGGAGGGGTATGGAGGGGTATTTTGTTTCAATTGTTCTTGAACCCCCACTTGGCGCCCAACATGTGAATCTGATGCGGTTGCAAAAGCCAACGAGATGTGTTGGGAATGCAGGTGTCTTCGAGAGCGGGGATGTGCTAGTCGTTGAGTTGCCACAGCGGATGAACGGTGGGCGCACACCGAGCTGGCCAGATTTGCAAGCCTTGCAGCTCGTCCGAACTTAAAAGGGATGGATTTGAAGGCACGCGTGAGGTGTACTTCAAGCAAGCGAACAAGCCGCCACAAGTTCAGATCTGCAACGCTCCGCGTCAGAGCGCGAGCAACTCAAGGGCTGATGCGACGCTATTTCAGGCCGCGTCTTTCCAATTCCGCTAGTAAGCGCGATCACTTCGATGTGAGCAGTGCGCTGCAAGACCGCACAGCGTCGCAACACTTTGCTTAAAGCTCCGCAAACTCGGCGGTTGGATGTTCTCAATGAGGGATGTGGGCCCCTTCCAAACGGCTGGTTGCACTCGCTGCGAGCTGTCCGCCTCGGCAAGGCGCCAGGTTGAGCCAAAGGTCGGCCAAGCTCAGACAGTTGCGTTTGTAGCCTAGCCAGCTAGCCAGCTAGCCATCAACAACCTGGACGTTTGGAAAGCGAGTTTGGCTGAGCTCAAAGGGGCGGAATCTGTTCAAGGCCCAAGCCGCCAGCTTCAGCCTCCGGCGAGCTGTAGCCCAGCGCTCGAAAGAAGTCCCACCTTCGGCACAAACTCTGATCTGCCTAAAGTGGTGGCTCTGGTCGCCTGCTGAGGAATCCAGGCCTCGTGATGAATATCCAGCTTGGGTGTGACCGTTGGATGCCCGCGACCTCTGATTGTAAGCGTTTGCTCGACACGCATGCCCGTTTTGCCTTGCGCTGTTGACCTTGCAACCTCGTCCCTCGGCTTTTGCCAGGTTGTTCCCTGACCTTCTGGCCCTTTTAAGAGTCAGGGAAAACACAGAACTATATTACCACGGCTTGCCTTTTGACTCGCTTGGGTCGAAAAACAAGCATTCCCTACAATGGCCCTGCAAGAAGTTTTTTCCACTAGAACAGCTCCCTTCGTTTTCAGACCAATGGAAAAGAAAAGGTTTCTGCGGCAGACTCCTGGACCATACCTATTCAAGGCAGGCCGCGCAGAAGAAGGAAACTAGGGGGAACTGCATGGCAAATGTCACGTTTCTGCTTTGGGGTTTGGTCTTAGGGTTTGTGGTGGAACCTTTGAGAAGAGCATCGCCTGCATTTGGGAGGTTCCTTTGCTTTCAACCCCCAAAAGTGGTTGTGCCTTTTGTAGAGAGCTCTTTTGGGGGTTGTTTCGCAGGGAAGCCCAAGAAAATGAGCGCCTCATTTTCCGTCTCCCGAAGAACCCCACCGCCCGAAGGCGAGCGCTGGCGCGGAAGGCCAAAGCTCGCTTGCACCTGGACGGGGCCAGGCTCTTCGAAGCGCAGCCGTACTACCAGCTGCCCGTGTCGAGCCTCTGCGGCCTCTTTGATTCTGCGCCTCGGCCAAAACGGAAGCGACCACACCCCAACAAAAAGGACTGGACGTGCATTGCCGCTTGTTTGTTTGTTTGTTTTTCTCCCAGGGTCCGTGCGTTGTCAAGCTCGCAAAGATTGGACGTTGCTTTTAAAGAAATCTGGGCCACCTGCTTCCCTGGGGTTCGGTTTTTCATGGTATGTCTCTTGGTTACTTGGCGAAAGGGGCTCCGAGGTGTACCTTTCCTGGTACAAGGGTTTCGGTGGCTTGGCCGGTGCAATTCTTCTCTCCACCAGAGACGTGATCAGCTCGGCCGCTCGCTGGCGGACGCAGCTGGGCGGCAATGTCTTCACCTTGGCCCCAGGGTGGATGGATGCGCGGGCGCAGTTCCGGCTTTACAAGGAGTGTTTTGGCTGGGGGTCGCTATTGGTGGAGGCTACGTTGATTTGGCGTCCATGTGCTGATTTGTTTTTCTTACCCACAGGTAGTGATTATTGGCAAAGGAACGGGGTAACAAGTGTTCGTTGCAAAGGGGACAGGTCATGACTAGCAGATACATGATACATGGTTTCCACTTAATGGGTTTTGCAGGTTGTTGGGAGTCTATCAAAAGACACGCAAACCAACTACATCTTTTGTAGAGGATCTCATTTTCGGAAGAGTCTGGTTTTGTTTGGGGTTCTATGTGAAATTTTAGGGCAGGAGTTTGGGTTGAGTCAGGATGCATGGTTTACTTCCTGAAGCAAACCATAGATATGTTAGTGTTGTCTGGAACTCAGAGGATCAGGGACATGCCAGCTGACTGGTGAGTATTCTATGCGTTGCCACAGCTATCACGACCATAAGCGTATCTAGGTGTGCGTTTGCGTCAGTTTGTTTGATTTTAACAATACCCAAGATTGTGACTGGCTGGACATGACGCTTTTTGCAACTCGCTTGATAGGACCTGCCAGTTTTTGAGCGCAAAGCTGTTTGGGTGTCGGCTCATTCTAGAGCTACTGTATGCAAGAATCAGGACGCACGTATCTCAAAATTGGGCTTTGCAAATGTCGTCGTCAGATTGTTGTAGTGAGCCCTTGCCGAGTTTGACTTCTTCGGTCTGTTTGGTAATGTTGCTTTATTTGAAGTGCACATCATTGCACTTCAAGGATGTTGACAACAATCTGATGGATTATGCCAACGTCGGCCAATACTTGGAGCTTTGACCATGGCTTGTATGACCCCTCACATGGATTCTGCTCTTAGTTCTCAGGGTTAGGTTTGTAACACGAACCTTGGCTAATGGAGAAGACACTTGCAGCCGCTGATGTTGTGTTCAAATCGCATGGCTTTCTCTCCACCGGGGTATGATTGGTTGCATGAGACGGTGGGAATCCGGATCACTTTTTTGGGGAAAGGGTCCACTATATGCTGTAGAACGCAATTTGCCAGTTTGTCGATCTGTGGCCAACATTGCCAGGAGTGCGGCGAGTTTTCAAAGTTGGGGACCCCGCCAGATTGATGTTTCAGCTCTGGAAGTCATCATAAAGGGATTGTGTTGGTTTGCCATGGAAGGCGGGGCTTCCCCGAAAAGAATGTCTTCCAAAACCATCCCCCAATGATTCCATTTTCGCCTATAGGTATCCAAGAGAGCACCATTTAGCAAACAAATTGAAAAGGCTTTTTAGCTACTACACTAGGCACTGGGATCCACTGCCTGTCAGCTTCCATGGGCCACCCCCATAAGGATGATCCGCCTTCAGCGGGGATCAAGACTCAAAGTCCCGGCCTGCGAGGGTCTGGAATCCCGGCGTGCGCGCTTGAAGAGCCCAGTTGTCTACCAGTGTCCCTGTTTTCGTTTTTGGATAAAGAACATCTCGCTTCAAGAAAGGCAGCCAGGCGACAAGAGGGGTGACTGCTTTGCCATCGAAAACCATGCGGCTCCACGTTTTTGTTAATAGGTTCAACAACTACATGTGGCGTCCACGGGCCCGCCGCTCGCCCGCAGGACTCCTTCGCGGGCCGCTACCTCAAGCTTTGCCGCGTTGTGCGTGCATTGATGGAGGACGTGGGATGCATGTGTGGCATCCTATGCACCGTTTTGGGGTTGAGTCCAGAAATGGGGGACCAAACATTTGGCTGGTTTTTTGGCGGTGTCCTTTCAACGCAATCCAAAAGGGTGTTCCCTAGTGCACACAGCCACATCTACACGTATTTAGCCTTGTGGAAAATGTTGCTGCCCCACTACCCGGCAACAATGTAAAATCTGCAGTCTGGCGTCACAGACCAGCTCAGGTTTGGGGCATTGTTCAATGAGCAGGTGTCCATCAGACCAAAAAGGACTTGATTCGTACCGTAGGGGTTCCTCATCATTTGACAACAAGAGCTGAGGTGCTCAAACGACCAAAAGGAAATCGCTCGTAGGGGCCCCTCATCTGTGTGCAAGCGAGATGGGCACGGATTCCTTGTGGATGTTGGAACTATTCACTCAGAACATTCTAGGCTAAAGCTATTTGACCGTAAAGACATAGGGGTGAGTTGACATGAACAGGGGATCGAGTTTTCCCCGAGTCGTGGGGAGCAGGGCTCTAATCAGAAACAACACCATGGAGGCCAAATTATTGATTTTACACTGCCGCTTTCCGGTGGCCAAGGGGAACTTGTTGGTGCTCAGCACGGAATGAGTGAATGACCTCCTATCCATCCCCTATGGTTTCCTTTATTCGGGAATCCCCCAGATGCCCTGCCTATCGCAGCAAGAGAGACCAATTGCAGGAGGATGCGGTGAGAGAGGTGCTCCGCTTTGAGCCGGAGGTGCCTGAGGCGTGCATGGTCCACGGCTACGTGAAGGCCGCAGAGGAGGATCGGGCTTTTTGCGCTTTTGTCGGTGGGTGTTGCGGCCACCTCACAGGAGTAAGATCGAAGATCAATGAGTTTAGCTTAGGGTTATTGCTATTGGCTCATGATCCTTGTCCTGATTAGTTGTTGCTATCAGTATTGCCATTATATTTGCTACACAACTTGTTATACAGTAATTGGTACGTGTGCACACGCTGCATTTGCGCAGACTCTTGAGAACATGGTCGGCTTTTGCGCATGGTGACTCGAAGCCGGCTGAACGTGCAGCGGACATGTAAGATTGATTAGTCCCGCAGCTATGGTTCGTTCGAGTCCATGTGGTGCTTCCTGAAGTTGGGCACCCGTTCTTGGATTGGCTTAGGAAGACCAAATGTTGGACAAATGGAAGTCGTTATTTGGCATGCGAGACTGACCCCTGCCAACCTTTGTGGATGGGATATGTGTTTGGCTGACGGGCTTGTCCGTTGAATCAGTTTGCGGGCCCTCACTGCACTTTGTTTGGCACGTCTTTGGCGTTTGGGTTGTTGGCCGTGCTCCGGGGGGGGGGGGCTGCACCCGAGAA
Organism: Effrenium voratum; assembly: GCA_963377175.1. NCBI lineage: Eukaryota > Dinophyceae > Suessiales > Symbiodiniaceae > Effrenium > Effrenium voratum. The sequence continues at coordinate 463,054 of CAUJNA010003337.1, forward strand.
CAGTTTTGTGCCCACTAAGACTCCGAGGGTTGGGAAAACAGCCAGTTTAGATGATGTGAATAAGGCACTTTACATCTTCATGACCGACGCTCTAAACGCATCGGCATCGCACGTGAGTGAAGGAGGCCCAGAAAAGCCAAACACATTTTGTGTGAGTCCAGCAAACTTGGATCAGTTTCCCAATGACCCTACCGAGGTGATTTTGGCTTAACTTTGGATTCCATGCAGTTGGACCCATATCCTTCTGTTTGCGATCAGCTGATCCAACAATATCCAACATCTCGGAGATGGCCGATTTCCGCGCCCCTTCGATCCCCTAAAGCCATGAAACTTGAAACGCACAGTGCCTGGCTCACGGTGAAAAGTACGGGTCGGCGCTTTCGGGTGTCAGTTTCTGCGCAGGAGGTGACAGCGGCCCACGAACGGGTGGTGGCCAAGTCCCAGCATCTTGCCTCATTTTGTGAAGCCGAGAACTGGATGCACCACCAGAGTGAAGGTTGACCGCACAATCCCCCTTAGTGGATAAAGGGAACATGACTGACGGTACATGGGGGCAATTGTGCCGTCTTTTACCCAGCTGTGCCCTCCTGCAGACGAACATGGCAACAAGCCACTACCTTGGAGGAATCTTCTCTTGGGAGACCCCCTTTTTGAGGGTTCCATATAGCATTTGCCGGGGAGCATTGGAGTTGGGGCAAATTCCCAACCAGAAACAGAAGCCGCCGGCAATGCAATTTATGTTGTCTGGTTTGGGTGTCCGTACCGAAACAGAAGGACTGGGAGAAAAGAGTTCTCATCCTTTCTGCCGTCGGTATACAAGGATCTAGGCCAATTGAAGCGCGGCTTCAGAAAGGTGCTTTGAGACCTTGCCTGAAAGTTGCTTACTTGGGGATTGCTTCCCTCAGGTCAGATATAGTAATCGGCCCAGGGGTGTGGGGGCTGCCACATTTTTAGAGGGCCAACGAGCTAATGTGCTGCAGCGCTAATCGGAGCTCAGGATTCGGCTATGGAACAAGCTGAGGGGGCCAGGTATCTCGGCATATCTCGGCGACGTGGGAGACCCTTCAAGCAGTGACTACCCTCGCGGGTTCAATCCAGCCAATGAGGCCAATATATGGGCGTGTCTTTTTTACGCTACCATGTGCGTGTTGTGTTTGCTCAAGGAAACCCTAAACAATTCAACAATGTTTGCGGGCCCCAATTCTCAGACCCATGTAAACCTTCATCAAGATTCAGTGTCAGGTTGGACTCCAAAGATCCGACCACAAAGCGTGGGATCTTTGCGGCATTTTGGACTGAGGGCGTGTCTTTTCTTGAGGTTGCCCTTTCTGGGGTGGCTTTAAAGGGAACTCAAAGGACAACAACCCCAGTTTTGGGGGGTCCTCCTTTTTCAGACACACCCTTGTGGCTACACAGTTTGTTTGATTCCTGTGCATGCCAGGGTCAAACGGCCTGGTTGCTTTGGGTTATTGGGAATGATCATGGATCCTTTCAACAGTTTGAGACAACTGTAGACACCCACTGGCCCCCCCCGCGCCCTTTCGTTAAGCTCCAAGTGTTTAGCTTCCAGAGTTTGTACATTGTAGAGAGAGCCATTGACACCAAAGGTGTTCCCATACAGAAGCAACTGACAAAAGTCTCGATAGTCTATTGTTCATTTGGGGCGGACATGTGGGTACAACGTAAAGTTCCCACCAACATCAGGGAAGAAACCCAAATTTTGCCATGACCTTTGGGGGAAACGTTCGTAATATTGTGTGCGTTGCTCCAATGTTTCCAACTTGTCGAGAGTTTGCAGTCATCTCAGCAAAGGGCCCGCATAGTTTTCTAGTTTTGAGAGGGGAGACTTACAAGGGATATAAGTTCACTCCACAAACCGAGTGATTCCTAGACTGCATTTTGAACACCGCCTTAGGCCCTAGGCACCGAACATCAGTCTCTTGTAGGGGAAAAGAGCCGACTCCTTCTGTCTACAGGTTCTGCAGGAGAACTGTGTTCCTTTTTGGCTACATAACATCTATATAAGACAAAAGTTAAGTTTGGCGCCAGATACCCCCTGTATCCCCCTGCAAAAAGTTGTGTTATTTTCCTGTATTGCATACATTTAGGCTGTGGTTTCTTTTGGGGCGCGCCTCTCCAAACCTGCTGTGGTTGTTTTTCCTTGGTTTTGTAGGGCGCTCCCCCTTGACCAGGGTTCAAAATCAATCCTGAATCCTTTGTCAGATGGTAGTGGCTGTTCTTTTGTTATACGTGTCTGACAGATTAGGATGACACATCCCCCCCATTTTGAGCAAGCCAGAAAAACCGACCAACCACCAAGACGGGTGATATTTTCTTTGGCAGGTCTGGGTTTTTTGGCCGTAGGCTTCTTCCCGGGAGAGACCTACTTCGAGCTGAGCATGGGCCCTCAGAACGGGGCCATCCCAGAGGCTGTTTACCTGGAAGGATGGCGCGCGCTCGCGGAGGATCTAAGGATCTCGCTGGAAAATTCGACGAATCGTGGGGGGCATGGGGAGGCAAAAGGGAGTTGATCTTCTAGGGGACGCTTCCATTTCCATTCTTTCCAGGGATCCGAATCCTTCTGGAAAACCTCCGGAAACCCAGAAAAAGGGCCGGTTTTTGAAAAGAACGATGGTTGAAAAGAATCGGGAATCAACCCTTAGAGACCTGCCGATTGTATGGTCGTGTGGGGAAAAGGCAAGCTCACCATCATGCAGGTCCTTTTCTTGACAACACCATTTTCAGGTTTTGGAAAGAGAGTGTCAAATGTAGATAGATCTGTGCCCTTTGGAAGGATCAATCATTGCAGTGTCTCATGGTGCCGCTTCAAGTATGAACGCGTTATGCTTTTGAATAGAACAATATTCGCGTAGAAAGTAAAATTGTTCCAGAAGGGCGATCTATTGCCGTACCAGGGTGAGTGCAATTTCTGAGCTTGAGGCAGTAGAGGTCATCGTGTTGGCCTTGAAGTGACAAGTGAGTCCGAATGGGAATACCAATGGTATCACCAGCAAGGCTTCAGCAAGACTCTTTTGAAGCCGCCGTCCTTGCATGTCACATCCTGTCGCAGCCGTCAGCTTGCATATAGGTGTGCAGGTCCTCATTCCACTTGGAACCTCTAATTCCAAACAAGCACACCAGTGGACACAAGGACAAAACGAGGATTTGTTTTATTTACAGAGCGGGTTCTCTTTCCAGTTTGGGAATGACAGTACGTTGCCCAGATTTAAGTTCCAAAACGTCGACCCTGCCACATGGCCGTTTCCTGTTGTTGTTGTTCCTTATCCAGCCCTGCATGCAACAGGGGGGTCCGAAATGCGAGTTGACAGCTTTTCAAGACTCGAATGTGCACGGCTCAAGCCGGACTAAGAAGTCCAGCTCTGAGCTGATTCAGATCTTGTCTGTGGTAACAAGAGATGTACAGATCATGACACGAGGTCCCAGAAGGCGTCGAATCATTGTAGTTCCCTATGCTGAAGAAACATCCATGCTGCAAGATTATGACGGCAAATGATGGCAGTTTGGCAAAGAACAACAGATCATTCAGATTGACCCATGCTGTGAACTCCGCTGCCGAGCGCCAACCTTCTCAACTCAAGCACACACATCTCAATCTTGTGAGCAAAATGCTGACCAACTCACGCCGCTTACCTGAACCCGAAGTCCAACGCCATTCCACTCCTAATTCCCACGCCACCCCTCCTCAACCAACCCACTCAACTACGACTCAGCCCCCCCAGGCCGGCCTTGGGCCGCACTTTTCGGGTTGGACCCCACGCGTTTCGCGTCCGAAGACGCGCCATGCAGCACTTCGTGGCGTTTCAGCGGCGGTTTCCGGCGGCGGCCTCGGCGACGGTGGGCTTCACGGTCATGGGCCTGGGGGACGCCTCGGTGCAGGTGCCTTGGAGTCCCTGGAGAGCCGGAGTCGGTTTGTTTTTCCAAGCGCAAAACCTCCGAGTTTTCGGAGTGCCAGAGTCGTTAAACCCGGGTAGATGAAGGTTAGTCAAGGGGAATCCCAAGCATAATTGGGTGCAAGCGCCGGTTTGATTCCTTACATGATTCTGGGTAGACCCTTTTCACACCATGCAAAATTTTGATTATGACTCAAGAAACAAATTCCCGACAAAGTTTCGCAATGGTGCGGGCGGGAGCCAACATTTCTTTAGCTCAAAAAAGGCAAACCTAACTGAGAGAGCATTTGGACGGCAGCTCTCGCCCTTTGGCGAAAAAAAGTGACCTTGACTGGGGTCCCTTGAAAAATACCATTTGGCCACTCAGAAAAACACTAAATCCAGTGGATTTAGGGGATTCAATTCTGGTTTTGTTTGATTTCGCAGTTTTGGATGTATCTTTTGAGGAATCCTGTTGACTCTGGAATTGCGGGGAGTTTCAACAAGTCGAAGGGAACACTAGTGGGGGCTTGTTTTAAAGGCGAGCTAAATCGACAGTATGTTGGCAGGTTGGCAATTGGAAACATGACCACAGGTTTTGATTGTGAGGAATTTCGCCCAACAAAGGCCCCTGTCATGGGGAAAGGACGCAGTATAAGGCACAAGGCCGTCAGACATTGCTTGTTTTCAGCATCGTTCGGCAGTCCAACGGCGCGCTCGTAGATTTCCAAATGACTGTATCAGGTCACACCCGCAGATGTCTTGCCATTCAGGGCAGGAAAGAGGGTGGTTTAAAAGGCAAACAATCAAACCAGAGTATATGTGTTCGAACCATTAGCCAGAGGATCTGCGCGTGTCTTTCTAAAGGGGACCCCCAAAACGACGTGTTGTTTTTTGGTTTCCCTTCAAAGCCATCCCAAGGAGGGGTACCTCAAAAAAGACGCCCATGTCCATTTCTGTACACGTGTACATAGACAGAACGTGGACGTCGCCATTCAGCCTTTGAGGATCCCAACCGACACGCCCAGAGTTGCCAAGATTTCTGGGTCCCTGAAATTGATCGGGGGATGCATTTCCGCGGATTGCTTTATCTTTGCGAGGATGGCACCAAGAGAACTGGAGGCGCCCACGGGAATCTACTGAAATTGGTTGGAGCCCTACGAAAAAAACCTCTTGGAGTTCAACTTTCGATCAAGTGAGGTTTGATGGCGCAGCCCTCTTCCCAGCAGAGAATATGCAATAACTTCCATGCCAACTATGAATCGAATTGTAGTTATTGGACATTGTGGACCCCCATCCCCCCAAATTATTCCCCCCCCCTCCAGGTTGGTATCAGTATGGTTTCCCTTCCAGGGGTTCCGCCGTCCGCCCGAGTTAAGTAAGGCGATGGAGGGCGGCTCTGCCTATGACCCCCAGCGGGGTGTGGTGGTGAGCGCCTACAACGGAGGCAGGACTGACCCGGGTCAAGTTGGGGGTTACAACACGTTCCTGGGAAGCCCTTACCCTGTCACCAGCTAACATGGAAGTGCAAAAAGGACCCTTCCAAGAGGAAAGTAGTTTTTCTACAGGGGTCTGTGCACTTCCATGTTAGCTGGTGGGAGGGTAATGGGCTAATAGGTTCTAATTCTCAGGTTTCGGATCGCTTGCACCCAAGGATAGTCTTGTGCGTGGCATCCTAGAATCCATTTGTTAGAAACCGCCTAGGGTCACCCAACATTCGGCGCTGGAGAAGTTCTTCCCGAACATCTGAACACTAGAGTCTCTGCCCCAATCGCAGCAGGGCTTTGCGGGGTTCTAGGTTCCGGGGCTGTTGGGCTACCACCTGGCTGTACTTTCCAGTGGATGTGAAGGACACAGGGTGATGGACGGGCTACCAAAGCGACCTGTTGACCTGCTTGAACACCCCAGTTTGGCCGAAAGTTCAAAGGGTTGACCTTTCAGTCCCATTCTTCTCCGGTGAGATTGGGAGTGACCCCTTGAGAATTTGGTAGATCTCGTACTACCCTTTGTGGGAAGGACTGGATACATGTTACAGAACCTTTCCTTCATATGAGCCGCTGACAGCATGAATCAATGTTCATTTTCGAGGAAATGGAGGGCCGACTCAAATGTTGAGGAACTTTGGAATACAGTCAGTTATAGCTGTGTGCTTTCTGCGCAAACATGAAGGCCTCCCAGTTGTAAAACGGAGCCCGCCAAGTTGTATATCCCTCTAACATGGCCTGGCGCCATGTTTGCGATGCAGAGGCTTCCTTCAATTGTCTTGCTTTATGTCATGCTGCTCACTTGACACAGCAGCTTCTATACAAACCAATCACTGGGCGGAGGATAACAAACCTGAAACTGGGAAGTCGTCCCTGGAGGGTGACTTCCTGAAACCGATAGGAGACAACAAACTTGGGCCCAGGCATAGCGACATGATGACAGTTGTTTTTTCTTTTTTTGCTCGAGACTCTTGAAGCATGGCAGTAGGGATTTGTTAATACATTGATATTTGTTTGACTTCATATTTGCCAGTTGATTCCAGTTGGCAGAAAAGGTAGGTAAACCAAATGTCCCTCTAGTGCATGAAGGGTGGTTCCTTTGGTTGCCTACTGGATAGGCAAAATGAATCACTTCTGTGCTGAATCCAGAAATGGGACCTTTCTGAAAGGGATGGCCTGAACGCTTCTGAACACCTGGACGCTTCTGAAAGCGGAGCCCACACGAGTTTCCGACACCAAGCACCGTGGGACCGACATGAAAGGCGAATTCGGAATGGGGGACCTTTTAGGCTCCCTTTGAATTCCACCCTGGGTGTCCTTTGTTTCCCCCAATAGTCCCGCTCGTGGCCCAGGCATGTCGCCGCTCTTCTACTTTTGGTGGCAGTACCTGGACAAGATTTGGGCGGGCACTTCCCTCGCCGCGGTGGCGAGGAAGACCCTCTGCAACCAGGCGGAGACCAATTTGGCAGTGACTGCTGATTGGACATCAAGATGAAAAGCTATGAGTGCTGGGACCCCCTTTCTGTGAAAATATGTTCCTGGGGAACAATGATCCAGTTTGCCGGAACCAGCCATAGGGTCAGTTGAACTATATGCAGGTCAGTTCGACCAACCTGAAGGGTCTTTGCGGAGGCTGGGAAGCTCTCGCGCGCGCGGGGTCACTCCTCTCTCTGTCTCTGTCTTTGTCTCTGCCTTTGTCTCTCTGGTGCGCTGGCAAAACAGCCTGCCGGTGTGCAGTCTTTGATGTGATGTTTAGAGATGTGTACATTGCGGTGCCATGATCTGAGATTCAATGATGGGATGTAATACAGACACCCCTAAACAATGAGAACCCAGCAGCCAGACATATCCCGTGCTTGCCCGGGCTGCAGCAAAGCGCGTGATGTATTTTGGTTCATTTGTATGGTTTTTTAGTAGCACACCTTTATAGCCACGCGTACTCCTGAGGCTTTAATTGCACATTTCAAGCCAACAGGCGTGATAAGGCCGAGACAACACAAAGAGTCATACTAAAGTCCTGGCAGTCTATTGGCCGACCCAAAAACCATGTTCCCCACAAACCTTTCATTTGGCCGGGTTTAGATTGTGGATCATTGGCTGGCAGATCTCCACCTGGGTTTCGGGAGCATTTTGCCATCCCCTGTTCCACTATGCTCAAGTCGAGTACTTGGACCGGCTGGTGTCAAGCTGCTTAAATTCACTTGTTTTTAGTTGAAGCCTACTTTCTGTGCATGAGTTCAGTGGCATTCGTCCACTTTCGGAGAGCGGCCGGCCGAAGCGTCGCCGCTTCGCGCCGCGAGGTGGTAATCGCGCCCTTCAACAGCGCGCTCTTCCTGACCTGGAGCACTGCTCTCGGGCTGGGCCCTCGAGTCCTTGCGCCCAAAGTGGGGGGTTGCGGTGTCAAACACGTTGGATGTCAACAAACCTTGGGCCTTTTCACAGACACAGAGCCTTCTGTTGAAAAGAGATTCGGAGGGGCGGCAGTCTTAGCGCGTGCCGTGAACATGCCATGAACAGTTTGAGGTGGTCGTCTTTATTTCCTTCAACTGCTTCTCGGGCCATGGTAAGACAGCGATCCATGCGGCGTGTTGTTTGTTTTTCCTGGCTGGTGGGAATGATCATGGACCTAATAAGGAATTCGGACAAGCAATGATCAAGATTCTGTTTTGAAATCAAACCCGACAACTCGGCCCACATGCGCCCTCTAAGGCCCGAAAATCCCGTTGTCCTGTGCTTCCCTTGCGGCTCCTTTGACTCAAATCAAGGCTTTTTCTGCCTTCCCGGTGGTGCCTGGGAGATAGCCCCAAAGCCCCCGTGGTTCCGCGTAGGTCCTGGATCAAGAGCTCGGAGCACTCCACGCGCCTCGTCGCGAAGTGCTTTGTGGTTGCCGTTCCGTCTCAGACCTCCGGTGATGCCGCTTTTTTTGGGGGGGGTTGTTTTATGGTTGTTTCTCCGGTGATGCCCTATTCCCGGCCCATTCCCCTTCTTGTTGCAGGGTGTTCCAGGGATTCCAGACCTTCAGCAAAAGGGATCGTGTTTTCCGCTTTTCGAGAAAAAGGCCACGGCAGCGGAAGGTCTGGGCATTCCAACGTGCTTTGTTGCTTTCAAGTTGGATGTTTAGTTGGCTTCAAAGGGCTATGGTCACTTCAAAACTCGCTTATTCAAGCATATGGGAATGAACCTGCCCATTCCATGTGAGAACCCATTTAAATGGATTGGAAAGGGTCATATACCGGGAAATACATCCCATGCTGCATGATATATGATGTGATATTTATGAGGGTACCGCTGTTGAAGGGTTTAAAGCAAAACCAAAAGGATACCCACATGATTTTGGGATCCCCTTTTGAGCCACAGCCACATAGTTATTCTGCAGAGGCACCCCATCCAGAATGGAAGGCAAGCTGCCATGACACGCCAGTCACGCTGACCGCCGTCATGGGCATTGGCCAGTCCCTATATGCCCTTGACTCAGTCAATATATTGTTGTCGGACCATTTTCGCTGATCATTGCTTGGACAAGGGTGAACGTACAACGAACAAGCAGCACGACACTATTTTCATGGGCCTGAACCCAGTTGCGTTTCGGTTTGTCGTTTAACCTTCTTACTTTTTGAACATGACGTTGACAGGGCACTTTGCTGTCAAGCAACCCTATCTCACATTGGTTTCCAGACCGATTTGGGCAAGTTGTTGCGACTTGATTTGGCTTTGGAAGTGGCGCTCAGGTCAAGCGTGAGAGAGAAGGCGCCTGGGACTTGGGCAGATGTTTGACAGAACCCGCTTTCCTGGGTTCAAACGCAAAAATCGATAAACCCCGCCAACATGGGTGGTTCCGTTTGATTCCTTTCGTTGAAAGCCCGAACCAGAGGGCCCGTCAAAAAGAGTCTCCCATCAGCCTTCTCTGAGTTAGTGGAAGTCTTGCCTAGAGCCAATGGGCCCACCCTAGTCCTGAAGAACGGATAGCCTCACAAGGATACCCTCTTCCCGATCACGGACGTGGACAGGAAAGGTTTGGAAGACTGCCTGTGAAAAACAGAGGGCCCTACAATGGCTTCAGGAGACGTCCTTCCCACTCATCACATGAAACCTGATCTCCAAAGCGACACCAAAAGGCAACCAACCATTTTGAGGCTCTCTATTTAGAAACACCCTTTTGCAAGGTCCAGGACAAGTGGAGAGCACGTTTCCGGACACTTGCCGTTTGCATTTAACCAGAGCCTGATCCCCCAAAGCCAAAGTGCTCTAAACACGTGAAAACGACGACTTGGCCGAGCCCAATGATAGGTCCCCCAGTAGTGCCCTTCTACCCTTTTTTGGGGGAGGGTTCCCGTGCTAAAATAGACTACAGAAGAAAAAAACGGCTACCCCCTTACTCTAACCTCTCTACTGGAGGACCTAGCCAATTATTTGAACCTCGGCAGGTGACTCTGAAGCTGAAGACGGAGGTCCCGGATCTGGTGAAATCCTCCTGTGGGTTTTGGCTGCCCGCGAACGCGGCCAACTTTATGACGCTTAGCCAAAGGTTTGGAGGGAACTGTCGAAAAATGTATACTGGGGGTTGATTCCCCATTCTTTTCAACCATCGTTCTTTTCAAAAACCGTTTGTTTCCCCTGGGTGTTTGATGGTTTCCGGAAAAGAAGGATTCCTGGAAAGAATGGGGAATGACTAGAATTGGCTGAACATGCACCAAAAGCAAGGATGTCCGGTAGCATGTCTGAAAGTCAGCTGTTTTTCGGACTCGGCGATGAATTTGTTCACACCCCCTGTCAAATTGGAAAGGGCTGCGATTGTTGATCCAGAATTCAAATGCCGGGGGTCTCTGAATTGCCACTTGCTTCTCGTGGCATTTTCATTGCAAGCCGCTATTGCAACTTGAAGGAACTCCAGTGACCTCTAGTCCTTCGGACCCGCAGGATCTGGCCAGTTCCCAATGCGCCATAGAGTCCGGATCCGATTCACACTCGGCATTAAGACTGCCGTAGTCCTGGGCAAATTATGACAGCTTGTTGCAATTTCTCCAGATAGCAAAAAGCAAATGGTCATCCTCAGTGAAACGAAAACTATCAACAGGAAGCAGTCCTTAGGTGAGCTTGTCACAATTTGTCCAGATAGCTCAAACAAATGGTAGTTGTCAGTTAAACAAAAACTATAAACCCAGTATCACGGTCCAGGGAAGCTCGTTCATGTTCCATGCCGGGAAGGCGAGGAAGCGCTTTTTCAAAGGTTGGAGCCATCGGGATAGGCAGCATTGCCAGACGGGGGTTAGCTTTTCATTTGGCCATGGGGCATAACCTATGGCTCCATTTTGGGGTGGATGAACATCCATTTGCCACCTATTTATGGTGTTCACCAACGGTACAGGGATTTCAGGCCCTTTTGCTGGACATCGTTTGGGGAGTTGATGCCTACCAACCATGCTTCAAGACGCGCAGCCATGGTCCCCTTTAAGCAATTTGACGCAGCTTCGTGACCAATGTTGGGTGCGTCTCCCTTGCTCTGATGCTTCAACAAGTGAGATTCCTAGCCATCTCTCCATGTGAGTATCTCGGGGTTTTGATGTTCTGTTGGGTGTGTGTGTGTGTGTGTGTGTTAAAGGGAAACCAACATGCAACGAACCATTCAAGGGGGGTTGTGGTTTTCACGGGTTCCCATTCAATACATAGCCATCCCACCGAAAGTTAGAGGTCTCCCAATTCCACGTTCAAAGTCTTCCCACAGAAGATGAACTTCAAAGTTCAATTCTACCCTCCCGGGACTTGATGGAAATCATAACGTCGACGGTGTTCCCCCAAAGCTGCAGGCTTCCCTCTTTATTGGGGCACGCCCCCTATTCATCGGCCGGTGCAGAAGCTCGACCCACCTTGGTTTTGAACGGACACTGAAGCCAGGGGAAATTGACACTTGTGTTTTGAAGTGAAAAGCACTGCCTGGCCTATGGTTGCAACATGGAAGCTTCTGCGGCTCGGCCGCTTTACAGAGGCAGGCTCGAATCAGTCTTGGCGAAAATACGGCTCCTGTTTCGGATGTCTTGCTAAGCGTTTTGCCAGTACCCCCGGCCTCGGCCCCTCGGCTGGACGCGAAGGAGTTTTCTTTTGACCTTGTGGCAAAGTTGCCTTAGAGACGCACGCCCAAGACTTGAAAGACGAAGGAAACCGTTGGGAGCATGGCAGCTACGTATGTTCACACCTCAGGCCCCGTTTTTGAGAGAGAGCCAAGAAAGGAAGGCAGCAAACAACTCTTGAAGGGAGGGCAACAGCAGGAACCCCGCTAAACCCGGTCAAGGCGCTCCCGGGATCTCCCGAGTGTGTTTCGAGGTTTGTGCCAAAGCACTTCCGCGTGCTCTTCATGTCTTCCTGCGCGGTCCTTTGGGGCGGCTACATCAGCTTCGTGGCCCACCGCTAGGCCCAGGCACCGCGGGCGAGCGCCGACTCTGTGAACTCGAGACACGTCGAATCTACGTACAGGTCCCTCAGTTGTCCAAAGCGAAGTGACCGCCAAGGTTGTGGGAGCCTTTTTTTTCTTCATATGGCCATGGGTCACAACCCCGTACCCCCAGCATCCCAATCCCCACTACAACAACTAAATGAGTGGTGCACCTACCCCAAAGTGGTACCATTGGTTTTGAACCATGGCCATATCTCTGGGCGGAGTCTGACACCAGGGCGAAACAAGTTGCAAGATGTATGTCCATGCATCCGCTCCATCTTGCAGCTCCACTTGGGACGACCATGCATTGAAGTTTCTTGCATCGGAGACATGTCCAAGTCACCTACAGGGCTTGCCATTTGACCTGCTTGTAAGGAAACGTACGGGATGCCAACAGATAAGTTCTGAACTCTGATCACGCGCACACGCTGTCACACAGACAGACCCTTCCATTCCCTTCCCTCAAACCAGATATTTTCGCGGAATGTCGGTACTAGAGAAAGGGCCTTGACCGCATGGCTTTTTTGCCAGTGGGGGATTTCGCGGCTTCGCCAGATTTGCCGCCCAGCCACCGACCACAGGTTGCTTGGCACCCTCACGCGCGTGAAAGCGCCCGGAAGCCTCGCGCAGCATCGCGCAGCAACCGGCGAGCGCGGGAGAAAGACGCGCACAGCCCCGCACCGAGCGCGGCCTTGATGCGAGGCCTTTTTGGGCCCCTCCTTTTGGCGTTCGGGAGAGAGCACTCCCTTTGAACTTGCACAGAGAAGTGTTGCATGGCGCAAAGCTTGGTTTCAGCATGCCACCTTTCGTGATCAGGGGCATGCCCTGAGTGATTGATTAGCATGGTACTAGGTAAGACATTTGTTTCAGGCAAGCGTCCTTAGAGCGTTGTCGCGACCACTTAGTATTTAGCTCAAGCGTTGCAATCTTCGGGCCGGGCGAGCAACGCAGTTCAGTGGTCGCTTGCATTGAACTGCAATGGCCCCCGTTTCGCTTTACTATCCTTGGTTGTTGTGTGGCTTTGCAGGTCTCCTGTTACTACAATTGGGAGGTTTAGGGAGTTTTAGGCTTACAGGTTTGTTGTCGCTGGTCATTTCTGAGCCCGTCAAAGCAAGTCTGGGTCACACATTGTGCTGAAGCTGACCCTGAAATCAGCGTCCATTTGCTTGAAGCGAACCCCTTGTGGTAGGTGGCTGGAAAAGCAGGTTGGTTCTGGTAGCAATTGAAAGCCGACCGTGTGGCGGACATGACCCAGCGGAAGGAGCTCTTGGATGGCACCACGCATTGCCGCAGCTTCGATGGCTGCAGAGCAATGACTTGCGACACCAGCAATGCCAGGATGGCACGCAGCATGACCTGTTGCAGCCACTGGTTTCATACATCGTAGCCAGAATGATGATGTTCAGGGGGACCGCTGGCGTTCTACCAGCCTCCAGCTTAGCACCAGGATTTCTACGAACTGATCGGCATTCTATTCCTGGGCAACCGGCACGCGCTCCAGAGCCCCGATGTTTTTTCACGGCGACGGGGTGCTGGAGGCGGGGGTCGGGGGTGAAGAAAGCGACTAAAGCACTTACTTAGTTCATTCAGACACCCAGGCACCCAGTGGTGCGGGTTCCCGTTAAGAACAGACTACGAGAAGCTGTTTTGGCAGATTGTTTCTGGCTGTTGAAGAGAGGGCTGAGGGTTGAAGTGTTTGGTACAGCCAAAGCCTGCCAAAGCTTGCTGTCAACGACCAGGAGACCCCAACCTCACAGTTTTTGGGTAACGTAGCTACAGGGACCTTCAGGCTGTCATGGGTTGATTGCGAAGCACACAGACATTGCTTGGAGAGGTGGAAAGCCATGCTTGCTGCTCCTTGAAGTAAAAAGAACGTGGGCTCTGGATAGACCTTTTTCTCCCTTCCTTGCGACAAGCACCGCCCAAATTGTGGGATAGCCGTTTTAAAGGATGGTTCAGGAAGCCAATATAAGGACTTCTTGAAATGCTGTTTCCACTTTACAGGGTGCCTGGGCTCCCAGATTGTTCTAAGAGAGAGCCACCAGAGAAACCCTGGGAACGATGCATCCAAGTTCCTACTTGAAGGGGGTCAGATGGTACTCTCTTTCCAAGCATGGAAGTGGACCGGGGGGGCCTTTTCAAGCTGCTGATAGGCTTCCAAAAGTCTACGCGCTTGTTAGAAAGAGGGCAAAGCCCTTCCAAAACCATTTGCATCCTCACAGGAAAGAGGGTCCCTGTCTGCAAACTCGCATGGCCCGCCTCTCGCGCGGGGTCCGAGCGGATGGCAATTCCGCTCATTTCGATCTGACAGGAGCGCTTGTTGGACTTCCTCAGCCCAGAGCCCGACTGGGAGCCCTGGTGCCTCCCTTCGCGCGACTGGCGAGAGGGGCCCAAGGGGAAGTTGTCGGAAGTGGTTGGAAGAAGCTGACTCCACACGATTGTTTTTTTTTTTTTTTGTTCGGGGGGGGGGAAGGGCCATATGAGTGGCAATCAACCAGTTTGGACTCACACTCCGGACGCGAGGGAGGCGGGTCTAGGGCCTACAGTCACTTCCATGAGTGTTCAGGGCAATCGGATAGGTTCCTCGTGTGTTGGGTTTCGTTGGGTCACCAAAATCTCAAATGAAGAGTTGGGATACAAGTGCTCGACCCCTGGTTGCTTACGGTCACTACACTTTGGAACACCATTCTTGTGGCTGCCCAGACATCATTCTCATGACTAACATAAAGCATGGAAGTTAACCCCAAAACTAACGGCTCATGTGCAACCCCGTTAATTTGGCCAGTTCACTTGAGCCATTCACTCTCATTAATGTAGCCACCAGAACCCTCTTCAAGCTGTCTGCAGCGCCCTGAACATTTGAGATTTGTACAGAAGCATGGTGCGTCATCCGGAGCTCTGGACCTTGCCGGCAATGCTGTGAAGCCTCAATGCACTCTGAGACTTGAGCACAAGAATGAGGAGCTTGCAAGCTTTGACCAACTCTCTTTTACTGTAAGGAACACCTTTCAAGGTGTTTGTATGGCACTGTGAGCATGCACTTCTGTTTGTTGTTGTTGCGGAAAACCCGTGATTCATGTTGGCAAATGAGCGCAGACTGTTTTTTGCCCATGTGGAACACTCACTCTCCAAAATGGTTGGTAGGCACACAACTCTCCATGTATGCGATGACCACCAAAGGGTCCCCAATTAAAAGTCATGTCCTTGTGTCCAGTTGAGAGAAAAGAAAGTACAAAAACCAACCACTTGGAAGGATTGGATTTGCATCGGAACACGGTTGGATCCATATTATGGTCCTATGGGCGTGCTGGTAGCGGCCTTGCTCCTGCTTTGCCATGGAGGCTGGAAGCTTGTTCCTGCTTCTCGAGTTCCTGAGTTTGGGAATCCTATTTTAGTGAGAAATTAAATGTGTATTTTTTTCATTGGCGAATCTACTGAGGAAGTGAGAATAGGGGGATAGGGGCGGCTCCAAAGAGAGCCGCATGGTGCATGGCGAGTTTCTCTCTTGGCATCCTTTTGTAGCATAAGAAAAGGAGGAGCTTAGTATCTTGAATGCGTTTCTTGGTTTTGTCAAGCCTATCGACAGGCTTTGGGACCTGTGTTTCATGGCTTGCCTTGCACCGTCCTTTGGTGAGTTCCATGTCAGGGGAAGTGCTGCTGAAGCTGGAATCTGGGCAAAACGAGCTCGCAAAAGGGGTATGCGACCTTTCCCATGATGAGAGGTTCTTTATTCGGTCTCTTGACACCCTTGTTTCTGTTGAGTTTTTACTCGTATACCAAGCATCTTCGATTTGAGCAACTTGTTGCCGGTTGCTGGAAGCGCGCCACATGATAGATCTTGCATTGAGATGCGAATCACGATGTTTTAGCATTTTGTTCACAGGAAGGGGACGGCAGCGGCTGCTGGGTGGATTCAGGTACATGGCACCTGCTGAGTTGACAATCGGTTCACTTCTTCCTGGTACTGTAGATGGCTGCGTTATTTTTGTAAAGGCAGCTGTAGATGCTGGGAGGGGCCTCAAGTGAAGCCCAACATCATCAGACCCAAATATGGCCATGGTTCAAAACCAATGGTACCATTTTGGGATAGGCGCACCACCCATTTTAGTCTATTTCAGTGGGGCTTGGGATGTTCGCTGGGGGTACGATTTGGGTTTTGACCCATGGCCATATAATGAACGTGAACTGGATGACCATGAATGCACCTTGCTTTCTTAGATCCACCGAGCTGCCAGCGTGACGTTTTTTTTTGGGAGCCCTTAGCCGCCGCGCTTGCAGGAAGCGCGGCAGAGGAGCGCAGCTGGGGTGTTGCACCTGCGCGGATGCCCAAATTATGGCAGGGGGTTCACTATCAGCTATGTTAAAACAGGATACCGTTTTTTTGGGGTTGTTTCAGAGGGAAACCTTTTTTGGCGGGGTTGTTTCAGAGGAAAACCGTTTTTGGCGGGGTTGTCTCAGAGGGAAACCAAAGGAAGAGGATGGCCCCCAGTGGAGTTTGGGCAAAATCTGGCCACAAAAAGGATTTTCGCTCAAGCCCTCGCCCCCATCATGGAAGATGCCAGCAAGCACCAGTGGCAACGGCCGCCAAACATGCACAAGGTTTGGGGTGGCCGAACCTGTTTTCTTTGTTGGTTTCCAACAGACCTCAAGTCTGTTACTTTTGCGGGGAACAACCCCTTTGTTTTCCCCTGGTTAAGGCAGCTCCCACCATCAAGACGGATCCTTGATGCAAGCGCTGTGTGTTGCTGGCTGTGCTTTGAGGCCCAGGTGTCGAGCACATGCCTGGAGGCTGGAAATCCTGCGAGTGAATGGTTCCCCTTGAAAGCGCCCTGGAAGGCCATGGGTGCTTCTCAAAATGCCTTGGCTTTCTTTGGTGTAAATAAACAACATGTTTAAACCAGGTGTTCCCATGTTGAGATGGACCTGTGTGCCTTGAACCTGACCTGAAAGTCTTTCAGAGGAGCCAATGTGACCTTTTATATGAAGCAGGTGTCGGATTTAAGTCTATATATATATATATATGTTTGTGGTTGCAATGTACTTGAGCCTGGACGAACCCCTTCAGGTCTTGCAAATCAAATCGCCACCTCGCCAACCCGAGTTTGTGACGCATAGCGTTTCTTTCTCAAAGTCCTTCTTGGTGAATGATCAGCCCGGATATGTTTGACATTGCCCTCGTCCATATTCCTGCACCAAGGGAACCCTTGAGAAGCTCCAAGGAAAATGGCAGTTTTTTTTTTCCCATGCTGGTAACTGGGATCTGCAAAAAAACAGATTGCGCGACAGGTGGCGAACACCATCTTGGTCTCCTTTGGCCTGTCCGAGCTGATGCTACGCAGGTAAACGTCTCAAGTTCGCCGCTGCCACTGCCGTTCGGTGGGAGATATTGCCTGACCCCTGACATCATCTTGAGTGATGTCGGATTGAGTACTTCTTACCACCCAGCGGTATTGGAAACCATAGGGGTGTGTGTGTGTGTGTGTCAAAACGGGGGTATTGCAAACATGGTGGGTTTTCCCTTTGGCCCGGGAGAAGAGCTTGTTTCTCATTTTTGTTAATTTTATTTGACTATTCTTGGGTTTGCCAAAATCTCTCTGGTTTGTTTGACAGATCTTTCGACTCCGGTTCTTGTGCCATCAGGTGCTGGCGCCAGGCGGGCTGGACCCTGCTGGCACTGGCAATCTTGAACGCCCGGAGACTCGGAGAAAAGCCGCCGCTTGAGACGCGTTTTCGCCTTGAGAAGACTTCCCCTTGTTTTTTAGGTTCCTTTCAGGAGGAACGAAACAGCGGATCAGAGTCACGTCTTGGCTTGAAAAGAATCCACGGCGAAGGTGTGGATTTGAAGCTCACCAGAACAGTCTGCTAAGGAGAACTGGAACATGCGCCGTCTATAACTGGCACTCGTAGCTGAAGGTCTAAGCAGCCCTCCTATCCATGTTCAACCAAAACAATCACAAGTTACTCCTCTGATGTTTCAGTAGGTACGGGCGCCCCAAGAGGCTGTTCGTGTTGAATCTTGCCGCAAGCCAAGCTTTGGACCTTTTGCTTTGAAAAATGAACAGACTAAATGTGTGTGTGTGTGTGTGTTGTGTGTGTGTTGTGTGTGTTGTGTGTGTGTGTGTTGTGTGTGTGTTGTGTTGTGATGTGTTGTGTTGTGTTGTGTTGTGTTGTGTTGTGTTGTGGTGTGGTGTGGTGTGGTGTGGTGTGGCGTGGTGTGGTGTGGGTGTGGTGTGGTGTGGGTGTGGGTGTGGTGTGGTGTGGTGTGTGTGTGTGTGTGGGTGTGTGTGTGTGTGTGTCCGTGTCCGTGTCCGTGTCCGTGTCCGTGTCCGTGTCCGTGTCCGTGTCCGTGTCCGTGTCCGTGTCCGTGTCCGTGTCCGTGTCCGTGTCCGTGTCCGTGTCCGTGTCCGTGTCCGTGTCCGTGTCCGTGTCCGTGTCCGTGTCCGTGTCCGTGTCCGTGTCCGTGTCCGTGTCCGTGTCCGTGTCCGTGTCCGTGTCCGTGTCCGTGTCCGTGTCCGTGTCCGTGTCCGTGTCCGTGTCCGTGTCCGTGTCCGTGTCCGTGTCCGTGTCCGTGTCCGTGTCCGTGTCCGTGTCCGTGTCCGTGTCCGTGTCCGTGTCCGTGTCCGTGTCCGTGTCCGTGTCCGTGTCCGTCCGTGTCCGTGTCCGTGTCCGTGTCCGTGTCCGTGTCCGTGTCCGTGTCCGTGTCCGTGTCCGTGTCCGTGTCCGTGTCCGTGTCCGTGTCCGTGTGTCCGTGTCCGTGTCCGTGTCCGTGTCCGTGTCCGTGTCCGTGTCCGTGTCCGTGTCCGTGTCCGTGTCTGTGTGTCTGTCTGTGTCTGTGTCTGTGTCTGTGTCTGTGTCTGTGTCTGTGTCTGTGTCTGTGTCTGTGTCTGTGTCTGTGTCTGTCTGTGTCTGTGTCTGTGTCTGTGTCTGTGTCTGTGTCTGTGTCTGTGTCTGTGTGTGTGTGCGTTTTTGTTGGCTTGTTTAAAGGGAAGCCAAGAGGAACACCACCATTCGGAGGGTCCCGTAAAACAGGGCACTCGTGAAATAGCTCAACAAGCAGAACATGCTATCGACAGCTTGGATCGATGGCGGTTGCCCAGGCCTATCAGCCACCGCATTTGCCAAATTGGACAATGCCAAACTTCTTCAGGCTTCCTTCAGAAGGCAGCCAGCAGTCATAGTTTATACGTTGTCATTTTGTTAAGCACACTTAGCTTCCTGACACATTCCTGACCCTTGCACACGCGTGACAAAGGTGGCAGCCCCCTGGTCTAAATTCTATGCCATCCAACATCAATTCTTATCCCCCTAGTGCCAGAGCACGGCTTGAAAGTGAAGATGACTTGAATGGATCAGGCCGGTGCAGGCTCTGTGGTTGCAGCTCCTGTCAAATGAACCTGGCGTGCCCCCTGAAGGTATCCCTTTTGCTAGCCTCTTGTAAGAGCCTTAGCAGGGCATCCAGGGAGGGCCAAACAAAAAGCGCTGACATCGGACTCCGAGAGATGCACGTGCCACCCAGGTCGCCTTGTCACCCAGGACGCACCAGTTGTTTGCATACTTGTGGAGTCTGCCCGCAGAGCCTGAAGTTCTGGCTGCAGGCCGGGGTGGGGTAAAGGGGATAGTGGTGCAGTGATGCGTCAGCTCTGCGCACTTGTATGCCTCACAACGTCACCGCAAGAAACCCTCCATCGATAGGAGGCCACCGTCAACCAACTGGGAATCGCGGTAAGGGTGCAGCTTTATATTCTCGCGGAGTTGAGCAGTCTTTAAAAAATGCTTGACGACCAGGGTGTCCAAAAGGCGAGGAGGCCACAATCGAGGACTTTAAGGGAATGGTAGATCCTCTGGCGTTGGCACGCCAAACCTGTCCTGGTTACATTCCTTTCGAGCAGCCACAGCTTGGCTCGTATTTGGATGATAGAAAGGTAAGAGGTGTCAACTGCCCACCAGTTCCCTTGGCTTTTGTTCCCCTGTTTTCCTCTGTCCTGGGCCAAAGAACAATCGATTTAGAGACCCTTAATGGGACCCGGGATTTAGTTTTTCGGTGAACACTCATCAGCCGCCCGGACCTCTGAGCTCGCGACATGAGAACGCACATGACATGCATCGACCAAACAACAGCAGATCAGTCAAGCGAAACGGCGCGCGAAGAGGAGCCCCGGCAAGGGACATCCGGGGTCAACATTGTTCTTGATTTTCTGGTGGTTTCCCTTGTTTCAGCGATGCCCCACTGCATGTTTTCCCTCAGCTCCGAATGCTCCGTCAGGCGAAGACCCTCGCCCAGAAGCAGCTTGGCAATGGTGATCCCGAGGTGCTTGCACTCCGAGCAATGGTGAATATGTCTGTGATGCACTGGTCTTTGGTGGACAGAATTAGCAACGGCAGTGCCTCAGACATCTTTGTTGGGTGAGGCACCTGTTGGATCCTGTTGCTCGGTTAGGGAAACCAACAGCAACCCCTTTTTTTTCGACTTCACGGCTAGGAGTTTTTGTTATGGACGGGGTACCCTCGAACCGTTGGACATAAAAATCTCCTCATGGCCTCCCGGAGCTCCCGGCGAATCCACATCGGAATTGAGAGAAACCGATGCCATCCAAAGAAACGTCCAACCAATTCGGAGCGCTTGCCACTCTCGTTTTGATGTTGAGTTTCCTTTCAAGAAAGGACTCTTGTTGAACTCTGAACTTGGGGCAGCTCAGCCGCTTGAAGCTCACCTTGAGTTTGTTGTTTACTTTGTTGGAACTCTAAGTGTTTTCTGATGATCCTAAGACTGATGTGTTACTTATTATTTGCTTTTGCGCGTTTGGACACCGATGTTCTTTTGCATTAGTTCTGAGCTCTCGTGCTTTTGGACATTCTCTCAACTCCACATTTGTTTGTTCTGAGTTCCCTTCCACATGTATAACTAAATTGGGGCTCCCAGTTTGGAGCTGCTAAGGGAAGGACGCAGGGGTTTTGTGCCCAGGCTCCGCGAAATGCCAATCCACTGCTTGGCCTTCTGCGAGTGGCGGCAGTGCTCACAGGCGAGAAGCGTCCACCCAAAACCTCAGTCACGAAACATGGGGTGGTGGTGTCACAGGACCCCCTACCGATCTCCTTTTGGTGTGTTGAAACAGCACCTAAGGGGAGTCTGCCAATAAGGTTGGGTGCCATTCTTACTTGCAGGAGGCCAACTTCTGCCTCATTGTGTTTCGATTATCTCTAATTGCACGGGCAATGGTGGAGGTCAAAACCTGCTTGAAGAGCAAGCATGGTCAAACGCAGGAAACAACAAACGCTTGCCCCTGTGTTGAGGCGTCCTTTGAGCTAGAACCAAACTGGCTTCCCTTGCCGTTGCTATAAACCCTCAACTATCACTTAAACTGGCATCCAAGGGGTGACACTGAAAAGAATAAGGGGGACATATGTTGTGTTTGGCTCGATTCTATTTGTGTCAACCGGCAACCGGGCCACTGGCAGCGGTTTCAGTTCAGTACCCTCTCTGGAACAAGCACGGAAATGCACAGGCTCCCGTTTCAAGAGCAAGACACTCAACAAGCTCATCCCGGAAGGGTTTGTTCGCCGGGGTATCCTACCAAGGGAACCACAATTATTACCCAAGGTGATGTGTGGCCATGTGATGATTCCAAGAACAACTTCAGACGTGCGCGTAGTTGTGGGACACGAGGCTTTGTTCCGTTACCCAAATGTTGGTTTGTTTCATTGTTTGCAAACTGACAAGTAAGCAGAGATGTCCCACTTGGTGTTAGAGAGAGACAGAGAGGGAGAGAGAGATTGATGCAGCTTCTATGCTTGGTTGAAGACCTCGTTCCCGGAAGGCTTCTCCATGTTGATGTATGCAGACCTATGGCGACTGCGGTGCCTTGGCCGAAAGTCTGTCGGGAACACGCCACTCACAGCTACCAGCGTCAAAGCCAGTGTCACTTCGGTGTGGCTCAAAGGTAAAGACCCATCGCAAGTTGTTTTTCTTTTTCAGGGCTTAGTCAACATCCCTTGTTTGAGCGGCCGGTTGAGTACGGACAGTTCGTCCTGGATTGATTGCGGCCATGGAAACTGCGCTTGTGATCTTGCTTGCTTATGTTGGGGGCAAAGGGAACTAAGGGAACTTCAGGTAACCCCGCGGCACCTGCAAATCAAGACCAATTATTCAACATATGTAATGCAATGCGATGCAATGTAATGTAATGTAATGTCATGTCATTCTTTCTAAGATATTAATCATAATTTGTGCCTGCTGCCCGTCACAGTCTCGTTGCAGTTGCACTCATCTCGTCGCACTTTTGTGTCAGTACCCGTGCAGCTGTTCAGGCCCAGAGCTTTTGTAGGAGTGACAACACCCCCATGTTGGGCGGCCAAAGCCTGAGACTGAAGCTGGTGTGGTGCCTCGCGCTTTGCGTTTCTGCGAAGAGCGATGGATGCGACAGCCCCATCGGAGCCGCCTTTTGCGGGCTGGGCACTGGCATAGGCAACGCTGCAGAGGGTGTTGGCAACGGCCTGGGCCACATGTTCATGGGGTTGGGCGAAGGATTGAGGCGCGCAGGAGACTCGGAAGCGGCCAGGCTAGGGGCAGAAACCGTGAAGACAGTTGCTGAAGCGGGCGCAGAGACTTTGGGTGATGTGATTGACTTAGCCGGTGAAGGACTGCGTGAGCTGGGAAGAGGGCTTGGAAATTCGGCTCGCTCTCTTGCCAGATGATTTGAAGCAGGTAGAACCTGTGGTGTACATAGATGTGGATCCAGCATCCAGCTCAAGCTTTTTGGCTTCCACCCCATTTCCCAAATTTGCACGTTGGACTTGGAGTTGGAAAACCGCCTGACGCTGCTTGGCGCACCGGTGCAGGCTCCAGGGCGTAGAGACTGCGTTGATTCATCCCAATCGGCGCTTGCCGCAGCGCGACCGTGTGAGCTCCCTGTCCCACAGGCCGAGGGTCTTAAGGTGTCAGTTTTTGTTTTTGTTTGCCGCTGATGGTCGTCAAGCGCTTTTTTTCTTTTTCTGGCCCTTTCTTTTCTGGCGGCATCGAGTTGCTGGACGATTTTCATTGGATGCTGTTGCATCTGGAATTATGGTTGAGCCTTCAAATTTGCCTATTTAAATATTCATCCTGAAAGGCAACTCTTTGTGTCCCAGGATAGCGAGCTCGAAAATGAGGTGTCCAGCTTCACCCATGAAGGTTCCTTTCATTGGGAGCCCTTTGGGGCTAGTGAGTTCTCATTCACCCATGGACCTTTGAGGGTTCCCTTGAGTTGTTTCCAACCAAAAACCAAAGGTAAATCTGGACCATTTCCCCCACTAAGTCCAATCCCTTTGCCCGCACAAAAATCCAATCATTCAGCCCGCATTTTTGGAGGAAGCTGGAAGATGTGTGTGTGTGTGGAGGGGTTTAGTAAAACAATATGTATACTATATGAATCTATATGATGCTTAGTAAAAAACAACAACAACACTGTTTATGGTTTTAATGTGATGTGTGTATAGCACATCCATAAATCCCTCGTCTTGAAAATCTCAGGTGAGACTTGGGCCGGGAGAGTCCAGTCAGCCCAAGGCCCAACTTTGGGCCGCGGGCCTTCCTCGTGGAGCTTTGGGCAGCACTGAAGCTGGTGCTGCCGGTGCCTTGGCGGAAGCTGCCAATTTGGCTGTGGGTCAAACATAGGGTAACCCCAAAGTGGCACCCTGGTAAATGGAAACAATGACTAAAACCTGTGGTGCCCTGGTGGTTTAATTTTGACCCATACCCACTGGGAATCTTTGGCGCCAAATTGGGAGCCTTTGAAGAGCGCGGGGGGGGGGGCGCGGGGGCATCCACAAGAATCTTGTCCTGGCGCCGGATTTCTGGAGTCACGGAACCTGGCAATTTGAAGCTTTGGGCCAAATCACATTTGGACCTTTGGTGCCAATGTTTCTGGGAGGCTCCCAGATTTGGCACCAAAGGTCAAGTGGTTTGGGGTGTTGCTCAAGTGAGAGCCTTCTGGGTTGATTCCAAACTGGATGGACTGTAAAGGGCTGTCAAATTAGACGGCTTTGAGCAGGGCTGTCAGCTGGGTTGTTTAGACTTGGTCGCTTCGAGTGGTTATAAATTGTGAGGTGCTCAATTTTACTTTGGGTTGTGTTTCCCTTAGCACCATCATTTTGGGAGGACATGTCCAGGATGTTACTTGGACATAGTCATGTTGTGGTGTTTCATAGATTGGGATGGTGACTCCCAGGTACAACCAGCAAAGAGGTGAACCAGCTTAAAGGAAATCAAAGAGAGACCTCAGACCATGCCACCAACAAAACAAGGCGCGCAAATTTTGGCCCGACAGCGCATCTCGGCGCGAACAAAACCATGCTTGTAGTTGAAGGGGGCATGGTCATAACGGACCCCCCCTAAGCAAAGCACGAAGGCCATGTAAGTGCGTTGCGGGGAAGCAACAGAGGGAACCAGCAATCACGCAAAGTAACCAAAAAGCGAACAGAGGGAAAAAAACGACAACATTGCCACAAAAGAGGTACCTGTTTGATAAGGTTCTGACTCAAGGTGAATATATATATATATGTTTGCGCTATGGTTTTCAACACAAGGGTGTCATGGAGTGCGGTAAATGCAGGTGTGAGTGTTAAGAGATGAAGGCAGTCATTTGTTGTACCCGTGGTTGTAAATTGATGGTTAGCCTTGTGGGTTGCTTTAGAAGGGCAAGCAACAGGAACTCACTCATTTTAAGGGTCCCTCCCGCAAGTCTCAGGAGTGCGTTTCCTGCGAATGCTTGAATTCAAACATGGCGCGGCAAGGTGTTGCCGTTTTCGCTTGGCTCTCATGTCAGCTCCAATGACAATCTGGGTGGAAGTTTAGGGTAGAGGACACTCCCAAGTATAAACAGGTTCGGCAATATAGGCCTTTTTGGACCTCTACCATGCGTATGTGGGTAGATGCCTTTGTAGATTATGGCTTAATACGGCTTACATAATGTACCAACAGCAGTTCTCGTGCCAGGATCGGTTTTTCAGAAGACGAAAGCAGATCAGCCTTCCAAGACCTCAAGTTAGTTCTGAGTAGCAAGGCCACCATTCAAGGAGCATTCTTCGCCATGCTTGATATGTGCGATCTGAAGAGTGTGTTCTTGCAATTGGGTGCCTTGGCGGTGCCAGGAGATGCTTCGAAGTAGTCTTTCTTGGCTGGTGTGAAACAAGAGAAGTTACATAACGTCAGGGTTGTGGGAAGGGGGCGGGGGCGGGGGGGGGCATCACTTCTGTCATGCCACAAACCCACCCGTTTAAGTGAAGAGTGAGTCATTGGGATGGTCTTCCAGAAGTGTCACAGTGGGCATTCCTCTCTCCAATACAAGTTGCTTCAATACCCCTCTCACCACTGGAACCAAGCCAGCACTAGAAGAACCTGCTCCCTTTGGAGAATCCCCTTTTGAGCCATGTGGGGAGTAATTCTGCTCTAGTGAGAACAAGCTCCATGCGGGTTGGTAAAAAAGCAATTCCAGGACCCATGACGCAGATTCCTAAACAGATACTTTGATTTAGATACGTGACACTGACATGGCCATGAGTTTAAACGAGGAACGACCTCAAACATGGTTGATGGAGACCGTAGATCCCGCTCCAAGTGATGGCCGCCAGGAAATCCATGTCCAACACCAGGGTTAGTGTACGGAAGCAGACGTCGTCCCTGACCAGAAATAGAAGCGCCTCTCAGCATTTTCTGGATACCCAACGTTGGTGTCGTTGGCTCACATCCATCAGGGGCACTTTGCATGTGACATTCCGACACCAACGATCTCAAAAAGCGATGTTTTGGCCATGCACCTAAAATGATTTCGAACTACCGACTTTCCTGCGTTCACCTTATTTCGCCAAACACATACATATTGATGAAAGCAGCTGGCCCCATTCCACCATTTTGGTTTTCACATGAAGGGAATTGTGCTATCTACTTTCACTGTGTACCCCGCTTCCGAAACGGCCGGAGTGATCTCGATTTGGCGCATTCATTGATGCCAAGGTGTACATTTTTCTAGCGCGGCGCTGAGTGCCCCATTGCCACGTGTCTTCGCCAGTTTTTGCAAGCGCTGCCACAGAAGCCACGAGGCATCACAAGTATGTAAAGCCACGACCCATTAGTCACGTTGGACTGTGAGCAACAGCACGGGCTTATGGTGAATTTGCACCCAACGCGTCAACCCATTTGTCATGTGACTCGAAAGTTGTAGCTGATGCTGCCTTTTTCTTAAACAATATCCTAGTTGTTCAGTCCATGTTTCTCGAGAATCTAACATGAACGGCCCAAGCAAGATACTCCCAAGGATATTCCTCAATAACCCCAACACGGCTCAACCGAATATCATAACTCAAGCATGAGCTTCGGGACGAGAAACGCGGCAAGGCAAGTCAACAGCGCCTCCAACCCAAGCTTGCTATTCTGTTCAACTGCATATTTCGCTGGAACAGTAGTCATAGCCTGCATGGGGTTTCGGAGAGTGCAAGGCCTCCAGATCGGACTCGTCTAAGAATCGCTGCCAAGCCTGTCACCAAGTGGTGTTGATCAGTCCCAACTCCACAATGTTGAATTTTCCCAAAAGGATACCAACATGGGTATTGCGTTGTGGTTTTTTGCAGACCCTTTTTGAGACCGAAACCAGGCCCTAGCTCTGTTTTGTTTGGGCGGGTGACGGGTTGCCCACCCATGATTATCCCTTGGCGCTTGTTTGAGATTAGGGAGCCCTTTGTGATCCTCCATCCGGGAGGGCCAACATAAAGTCAGAGTCCCAAAGTGGCCAGGGCTCTTTGTCACAATCTCAGCTTGGGGGGCGGGGGGGGGCTGAGGCCAGGTGGCTGGCGTATTTTCGGGTGCACGGGGATCCCATTTCCGGGTTGAGCTTAGGTCATGTGCAGCTCATTTTTCTGCCTGATCCTCGTCTCAGTCTTCGAAAAGGTCGGCCTTCCGGAAGCCGTCGGTGAGGAGAGGCTCTTCCGGACCAAGTACTGAGAAAACATGTAGAATGCAGATCAAACCTGGATCTGAAACACGTTGGAGACGTCTCCTTTTTGGGGACACTCGTTTCGGAGAAGCATTTGCAGAGCGATCTTGGCAAGTCGAAGGAGCCCGCCTGGAAGATCAAGTTGTACGAAGACTCTCAGGTTCCATATGCGAGTCGTTGCATCTAGCATTTGAGTTGCTTTTTGCAGGGGCGGTTGTTCTGTTCAATGAACAATTCGCCTGCAACGTGCTAGGAGTGATGTGTGAGGTTCGGGCATCCAGCAGTCTACGCTCCATTTGCGAGGGACATGGGGCAACTCTTTTGATAGCAGCAAAACCAGGAAACATCCCATGTCCTAGATGGAGACACATGAGTGACTGCCTTTACAGAAGGCCACAGCAAAGGCCGGGCGGAAGCCTGTTTTGCTTAATTTACTGAAAGAGGTGCAACACGAGATAGGAACACCCCCAACGCGAGGTAGAGCCATGACATTTGGATGGTTGAAAAGGCAAGCACATGCGGCATTGGAAAACGAGGTCAATGAGTCCAAACGGGTGCAGGGTCAGGGTTGGAGAACGAGGGAACACCCGACCTTTGAACCGGAAGCCGTAGCTTATATGTTGACCATGGCTCATGCATTTATTTCGCCGTCTTGACCAGTTTTCTGCGAGGAGATCATCGTGTACGGCCAGTTCTATTTGCCTTTGAGCGCTGTGTATTGGATCATGAAGAAGGAGCTGCTAAGCAAAGCGGAGCGTCAGCTTTGTGGCCTTTCCTGCCAGCAACCAGGGCCTGATGGTAATTTCATGACCTTTTGCAGCTGTCGAATATTATCCCATTTGCACTGAGAAAAATTGCATGGAGGTGTCGATATGTTGGCATTGGGATTTCCTTTTCGGGTAGCCCTGTGTGTGTATGCTTGCAAGGTGCATGGGATCATTACCCCATCGAAGTTCC
This sequence comes from Effrenium voratum, assembly GCA_963377175.1. NCBI lineage: Eukaryota > Dinophyceae > Suessiales > Symbiodiniaceae > Effrenium > Effrenium voratum. The sequence continues at coordinate 490,778 of CAUJNA010003337.1, forward strand.
TTTTGGTACACTATGTAGACTCACAAATGCCTTTGTAGAACCTGCTCACCATAGACATTCTCGGCGGTGCAGGTGGGGTGCGTTGCTGGTGACGTAGCGCTCTAAACACGGTTCACGAGCCCAACCAAAGGAAGCTGTTGTTGGACCTTTCAAGTGACAAAGTACCCACCCACCCACCCACCCACCCACCCACCCACCCACCCTCCCACCCACCCACCCACCCTCCCACCCACCCACCCACCCACCCACCCACCCACCCACCCACCCACCCACCCACCCACCCACCCACCCACCCACCCACCCACCCACCCACCCTCCCACCCACCCACCCACCCACCCACCCACCCACCCACCCACCCACCCACCCACCCACCCACCCACCCACCCACCCACCCACCCACCCACCCACCCACCCACCCACCCACCCACCCACCCACCCACCCACCCACCCACCCACCCACC
>CAUJNA010003337.1:491339-528839 GCA_963377175.1 Effrenium voratum
CCCGGCCCCGAACCCGAACCCGAACCCCCCCCCCCCCGGGGCGAAGGTTAGGTTAGGGGTTAGCCGGGGTACACTCTGGCAGGGGTGCAGAAAGCAACCGAGTTACAGGATAGTTGGAAGGAGGGTATGTCGGATCCTGAACCTTTGATTTGTTTGGAGTTCCGCTGACTAAACAGAAGATTTATGTTTGCAGCGGCAACAGCCGCCAAGGATATGCGCGGAGTTCCTCTGGTGGAACTCTTCTGGATCAAAGAGTACGTGAGTCGGCACCCGGTGAAGCCACCGAAGCTTGGGTTTGCCATTGTGGAAATCAGAGGTTTTGGTGGGAAACTGGAGTTTGATCTTTCAAGGGAACCCAAATATGGATGCTGCATACTAGTGGTTGAAACTTGGAAATCGCGTGCACCTTTTCTTGGGGGACCCCCAAGTTGGTGATTTTTCTGTTGGTGTCCGTTCAAAACCACCAAGGGATGCCTCAAAAATAGGAACCAGACCCAAATATTCAAAGAGGCAGATGGCAGTGCGAGTGGCCAGGGTGATGAGGAAGTCACGTATTGTTTTTTCACATCTCACTTGCAACTACAGCGACTCGACCGGATCTGACCGGATATGGTTTCCCAATTTTGGCAACTACTTTTCATAAAGGTCCCAAAAGGTCAACCTGTCAAGTGAGACGTTGGTTTTACAAAGAGACGATGGTCCACTGCCGGGTGGTAGATGTTTCAATGTGATCTGAAACCCACTCTGCCTGAAGTAGGATTTGTCCGCCCAAGGTCATGGAAGCCTAGTTCTGACAGCCAAGGCATGGCTTGGGTTTTCAGAACCTTAGTTTCCGCCTTCATGAGTGCCGACTTCGGAGTGCTGTACTTGTCAAGGGCGGTTACCCTTCAGCAAGCAAATGATCTTTGTTGGTGGGTTTTTCTCTGATCAGGCCCTTAGTTGGGTTGGTGGTTTGGATTGGTGGTTTGTGGATTGGACTTGTCCAAGCCACCAAACCATCCAAATCACCAATTGAAAGGAAGCTGATCCGACAAGTAGCGTCCTCCCGATGAATGAATCCGAAGTTCATATCGGTAGTAAAGGCAAGGGATGGAGCAAAAAGACCCCGAAAATGGTTGGTGTCCTGGTGGTTTCTGTTGACAACCAACTTGAAAAAGGTACCTTTTACAAAGCACACCCATTTACTGGGAGTTCCTGATTTCAAGACAGGCAACACTTTGGCTGCCGCAGATGTCGCCCCTTTTGTTCCTCTTCGGCTCGCTTCGGCATCCAAAACAACCGCTAGACCTAGGGGTCGTTATATTGCCCTTTGGTGATGAAACACGCCTGGGCCAATTTATGTTTGTTCAGTGCAATGTTTACGTACTAATCTCCCCGGAAAAAAAGGAAGGCAGCCTCAAAACCCGTACGCAGGACATACTCGTATGAGAAACGGACCGAGTTACCAAGGGTGTGGAACCACGTGATGTGAGATCGATCCTTGCTCTGATCCTTGTTTCCCTTCCTTGCAATGCTTCAAGGACATATTATATATATAGATATGTATATATATATATATATGTATTTCTACACATGCCCTATGTTATATATATATATATGCCCTAAGCCTCGATTCCCAGGAACCACGTGCACAGCGTGCTGCCGGAGCTGCGGAACATCTATTCGACCCGCAGCCGCGCGGAGAGCCAACGGTGCTACGACCGCGCCAAGGCCCGGCGCAGGCACGCCCTGTGGACCTTCCTGAACGCCAGGCCGGGCTGAAAAGCTGGGCCTGCGGCTAAAACAGGTGTTGATCCAAATTCCACCACCAGGAATTGGGGAATCCGCAGGTTTTAGTCCTGGGCTACCCATTTACCAGGGCTACCCATTTTGGGGTTACTCCATTTTTGACCCACAGTCAAACGAAAGCAACTTGGTCCTTTTTGTTGGATATCCAATTCTTAAAGGTCTTGGAAGGATTGCTGTATTTGTATTTTCTTTTATTTTATTCCCGAAAGCATCGCGAAGGGTTCTTCCGTGCGGAGCCCTTGGACAAGTTACACGGAGCCAAGTTGCACAGAGCCAAGTTGCACAGAGCCAAGTTACATAGAGCCAAGTTACATAGAGCCAAGTTACATAGAGCCAAGTTACATAGAGCCAAGTTACATAGAGCCATAGAGCCAAGTTACATAGAGCCAAGTTACATAGAGCCAAGTTACATAGAGCCAAGTTACATAGAGCCAAGTTACCAAGTTACATAGAGCCAAGTTACATAGAGCCAAGTTACATAGAGCCAAGTTACATAGAGCCAAGTTACATAGAGCCAAGTTACATAGAGCCAAGTTACATAGAGCCAAGTTACATAGAGCCAAGTTACATAGAGCCAAGTTACATAGAGCCAAGTTACATAGAGCCAAGTTACATAGAGCCAAGTTACATAGAGCCAAGTTACATAGAGCCAAGTTACATAGAGCCAAGTTACATAGAGCCAAGTTACATAGAGCCAAGTTACATAGAGCCAAGTTACATAGAGCCAAGTTACATAGAGCCAAGTTACATAGAGCCAAGTTACATAGAGCCAAGTTACATAGAGCCAAGTTACATAGAGCCAAGTTACATAGAGCCAAGTTACATAGAGCCAAGTTACATAGAGCCAAGTTACATAGAGCCCAAGTGGCCAGAGCCAAGTGACACAGAGCCAGGTGGCACGCAGCCAAGGTTAGGTAGAGCTTGCGTAGAGCTTCGGCGTTAGCAGCTATGTAAGTTAGTTTAGGTTTCTATGCGCCGGGGCGGGAGTTTGATCGTCGCTCGGGATTGCGACCCTCTGCGGAGATTCGCGTGGTCGAGGTCAAAAAACTGAGGACTTTTTACGATTTCTGCGGGCCGCGCGCGACCCTCTGCGGAGATTCGCGTGGTCGAGGTTCAAAAACTGAGGACTTTTTACGATTTCCGCGGTGCGCGCGCGACCCTCTGCGGAGATTCGCGTGGTCGAGGTTAAAAAACTGAAAACTTCTTACGATTTTGAGCATGCGCGCGCGACCCTCTGCGGAGATTCGCGTGGTCGAGGTTCAAAAACTGAGGACTTTTTACGATTTCTGCGGTGCGCGCGCGACCCTCTGCGGAGATTCGCGTGGTCGAGGTTCAAAAACTGAAAACTTCTTACGATTTTGAGCATGCCGCGCGCGACCCTCTGCGGAGATTCGCGTGGTCGAGGTTAAAAAACTGAGGACTTTTTACGATTTCTGCGGTGCGCGCGCGACCCTCTGCGGGGATCGTGCGTGTCGAAGCGCTCTCGCTGCGGCGCCGCGCGAATTTGTCTTAGTCTCGGCGAACCCTCTGCGGAAATTGTGCGTGTCGAAGCGCTCTCGCTGTGGCGCCGTGCAAGATTCTTGCTCGCGAAACGGCCTTTGGAAGTTGTCTCGTGGTTTGCGCGCCTGCTTTCGCAATCCCGCGGTCGCGGGTTCGATTCCCCCCTGGTCCGCGGCAGCTCCGGCTTGAAAATCGCAGCTTTTAAGTACAAACGTAGTACGCGGAGCGTGCTATGCGGAGCGTGCTCCCGCAGCTCAGGCTGGAAAATCGCAACTTTTAAGTACAAACGTAGTACGCGGAGCACACCCCCGCAGCTCCGGCTTGAAAATCGCAACGTAGTACGCGGACCGTACTCCTGCAGCTCCGGCTGGAAAATCGCAACTTTTAAGTACAGACGTAGTATGCGGAGCGTGCTCCCGCGCAACTTTTAAGTACAAACGTAGTACGCGGAGCACACCCCCGCAGCTCCGGCTGGAAAATCGCAACTTTTAAGTACAAAAATAGTACGCGAAGTACATTCCCACAGCTCCGGCAGCACTTGCGCAGAGCAACTTGCGCAGAGTCACTTGCGCAGAGACTTGCAGCACTTGCGCAGAGCAACTTGCACAGAGCAATTGCACAAAGCACTTGCGCAGAGCAACTTGCACAGACCAACTTGCACAGAGCACATGCGCAAAGCGCTTGCACGGAGCAACTGGCGCAGAGCACTTGCGCAGAGCAACTTGCTCAGAGCACTTGCGCAGAGCAACTTGCACAGAGCACATGCGCAAAGCGCTTGCACGGAGCAACTGGCGCAGAGCAACTTGCACAGACCAACTTGCACAGAGCACATGCGCGGAGCAACTGGCGCAGAGCACTTGCGCAGAGCAACTTGCTCAGAGCACTTGCGCAGAGCAACTTGCACAGAGCACTTGCGTGCAGCAGCGTGCAGCAGCTTGCAGAGAGCAACTTGCGCGCAGCAGCCTGGAACAATGCAGCTTGCGCAGACCACTTTCGTGAGAAATCGCGCGGCGCAGTTCGAGAGGAAAGTAGGATGATGAGATGGAGCTCTCATGTGACCATACACACTGAGCATCGCCGCGCGCAGACACGCTCGCCGCAGCGATGTAAAAAGGTGTCTCCGCGGCTGGATGAGCGCCTGTGGAAAAAAGCTTTCGGGCCAATCGTCCGCTATTTTTTTGGGAGGGGGAAAAATTCGGCTTTAAGGCCACTTCTTCGAGTGGGACAGGGAATCCCTTGAAAGTGATAGTCATGGGGATGGGAATCACTTTGGTATTTTGAGTCTTCTGGTCAACGACCCCTGCTTTGGGTTCCATGTTATGTTGCAGCAAAACAGAACAAGTCAGGTATATCTGAGTTGGGGCTTGGATTGGTGGTGGGATTTGAATCCCTGGAGAGTGTAGAGGGTTAATGAGAAGGTAGCCCCAACCTCTAAAGCATAGAAGGAAACTGACCAGAGGTGCCCTTTGCTCCCATGGAAAGCTTAAGTGGCACTTTTGACATCCAAACGGTGGCCGAGCCCTTGTCTTTGCAAATGGGGTTGCCCATGTCTGTGTTAAGGATCACTTATCAAGAAATCATGGGATGGCTCACTTATCACAGAAGGTGATCGACTTGCATCAGTTGGCAAATGACACCGATCTGGGGGTCAACTCAAGATCCCGAATATGTCCAGTCTGGGAATTATAATTCCTTTCTTGGGTTCTATTCTGAAAATTGTAGCTACTTGGTTTGGGTGCTGGTATGTTTTTTCCAGTTCCCCATTTGGCGCTCAGTGCCGTTCCTGCAGCAGACTCCTGCAGGTCGCTGGCCGCGTTCCAAAGAAGCCGAGTCTTCTGGGCCAAGTCCCGACACCTGCGGCTGAAGCGGTACATCAGCCGCTTGAAGCGAGCAGATCGGAACCACGCGCTGAAGCGACGGAAGGGGCAAAAGCGGCGCGTGTGTGTGTGTGTGTGTGTCTGTTCTTTTTGGTTCGCGTGGAAAACAAGTTGGCTTAGGGGACAATGGGTACAGGACTGACCCTGACACGAAACTGGGGATCGGTTGGGATCATTCTCTCTAGAATGACAAGAAAACTTCGCCACTTCCCAAACCAACCATCCGGCCAACAATCAAAGCAGGGGCCATAGTGGTTGGGTTGGTGGTTCCCTAAGAGACAGACCAGTCCAGTTTGGTTTGTTTGTTTGTTTGTTTGCTTGTTTGTTTGTTTGTTTGTTGATGTGTTGGCGATGTGTTTTTGTTTGATAGCTTCATCACGATTTGTTTGTGCCCTGTTTGCTTGATTATTTTCATCTGTGTCTCCTGCCTGCTTTGGCTGAGGGGGGGACCTAGTCACCTGCAACGCGCCCAAGAACCTTGTTTGCGGCTTACCAATTGCCAGTAACTCACTCAGTTGCCCAAAGCCGACCTTTTGACCTTTTTTCCTTTTTGGTCTACTTTTAGTCATGGCCCCAAAAGGTTAACCTTTTATTTCCGGGTCCTTCGGGCAAGTGAGCTCATGTTGACCCCATCAACCAACCCCCCAGTTTACTAACTTCGGGGGTGTCGGGTGAAACGTGGGGATTCAGAACACTTTTGAAGGGGACATTTTTTCCCTATTCGCACACTGGGGTTGATTTTATATGAAGTCAACATTAGAGAGCAACTTGGGCCTGCTCTACCCTTCCTTTCTTAGCATTTGCGAGAGATCACCTGGAATATGATTCCTTTTGGACCCATTGTCCAGTCGTGGCAGAGTACTATGAGTCAATAGGGCTCTAAGTCTAATTGAAATGGGCTTGTGGGATGCTATTCGACCAATTGCTTTCGGGATCATGGGGCAATGTGTTGTCATTTTAGCAACAGGGAAATCAACACCCTGTTGTTGACTGCTCATGTTAAAGAGGTTGTGACATTTTATGACTGCTTCGCCGCCCTTGCTTATGATAGGGGGTTCTAAGCCTAAATGGTTGGTTTACCGGGTGCAAACGACAGGACCCAAATTATACCCAGATTCCTGAGCTTGTCACCCAATTTATACCGAGATTCCTGAATCCATCACCCAATCCAAAAAAGATGCATACCAAAATTATTGAGTTCCCAAGTTACCCACATTACAGAGTTCATAACCAAAGTTATGCCCACCTTCCTGAGTTTACAAGCCAATGTAGAACCCACATGCCTGAGTTTGCCCAACTTCTACCCAATTGATACCCGATATCCTGAGTTTATGCCCCGATTTATATAACACTCCGCAGCTTATACGCCGCTGTACACCACACATCCGGACTTACAACCCGATTCAAAACAAATCACCCGAGTGTATAACCCAATTGATACCTCAGATCCTGTGTTTACAATGTATACCAAGCGTTCTGAGTTTACAACCCTATGTATACCAGAAACCTGCTGTTTCCAACCCGTTAATATTGAGTTTCAACCACCCATAATCCTGAGCTTATAACCCCCACAAATCCGAGTTTATAACCGAATTGATACCCAACATCCTGAGGCTATATCAAAAAGAACTGTCTGTGGTTTATAACCCAAACTACTTTATATATTAATATTATTATTATTATTATTATTATTATTATTATTATTATTATTATCATCATTATCATTATCATTATTCTTATTATTATTCTTATTCTTATTATTGTCATTATTCTTATTATTTTTTTATTCTTATTATTATTATGTTGTTATTCTTCTTCTTATTATTATTATTCTTATTCTTATTATTATTATTATTATTTTCATTATTATTATTATTATTATTATTATTAGTAGTAGTAGTAAAAACAATAATAATAATAATAATAAAATACGGCATCAGAGTTTTCAACCAAATGAATACCAAGAATCCTGAGTTTATAGTCCACACAGCAAAGCCTGCGGTTTCGTCAGGCCCGCTGCCTGGAGCCCTGGAGCCAGCGCCGGGGGCCCCAAAGGGATTTGTGCACACCGCCCTGCCGCCTTGGTTGGGCTTCCTTTTTGGCGAGCGAAACGAACAACGAGCTCACCATGCTGGATGCGCTTTGGATCAGCGGCAAGGGGTTCCAATTCTAGCCACCCGGGGAGCAACAAACAGGCGAGTTGCCCAAACCTCGAGTTGATTGAGCATCAGTTCAGTGGCTCCCTTTTTTCTTTTTCCATGTTTTTTGTTTGGTGGCCTCACTAAAATGGTCCAAGCCCCAAAAACGGGTTCCAATTCTTTCTTTTATTTCCATGGTCACTGAACAACTGAGGATGGATAGACTTGCCTGTTGCTGGTGAACTATTTGGAGGGTTCCTGAAAAGATGTCGGCCGAGATTTGTTTACTTGTCCATGTCGTGTGTACTCAATTGTCTTGAGCCGGTAAGCGCCCTCTCCACAAACTTGGCTCAAGTTGGGCATGGGCGAATGAGCAGACGTGCCATGACGTGCCCGTGGCGCATGGTATGAGGGACAGACATGCGCCTCTCATGGTTGTTGTTGGGAAACATGTTTGTTTTCTCCATTTTTGCGTAAATTGTGGGTTAGTGGTGGAAATCAACCACTTAACCACTAAAAATTAAATGTGTGCTTCCCTTATACAAGGCTTGGTGGTTGCTTGGGGCAAAGCCCAGAACCCAAACAAAGGGGGTTTACCCCATACTCCACCAGACTCCCTTTTCAAATGGACCAACCGCAAGGGGGGCTAAACGGCTTTTCCACCCAAAAAGGGTCTCCGGCTTTCGACCCCCACCCGCTCCGGCGCATCAACCCGGAGGCCCAACGGCCTCTACGGAGGCGACGTGGTCACGCTTCAGCCGGGCAGCTGAGCTCCCTTCGGAAGCCGGAGACAGGCGAGTGCCCCAAATCTGGAGAAGGCAACTCTTCCGTAACTTTGTGCTGTTTGTTTGTTTTAAGTGTCAAAGAAACGAACGGACATGTTTTTTTTGTTGCAGTGTCAAAGAAACGTAAGAAAAAATACAAAACCTCTATGTTTCAAACATTTCACTGCCACCTCCCCCTTGTTCAGGTCCCTGCTGTAAACGTAGACCCATGACTTTTATGTTTTGCTGAAGCATCAAAGAAACATCATTTCAAAACTGCCAAATCCCCCCTAGGAGCCCAAGACCTCATTTGAGGCTTTTGGGGGTTTGGAGGCCCTCATGTTTTTGTCGGGCCTTGGGCTCCTGGGCCCCATGTTTCAACCCATCCCTACTGTGGATGGTTTCGAAATCTGTTTCGCATCACCTGAGAAACCCATAGAATGATTCGATTCCCCCGGCAAATACCCACAAATTCTGATTTCCCATGTTTTTAAAGAGGATTTCGTCCATCCACAGTATGTTTCAACCCCCCCCCAAATCCGGGGCCCTTCGGTACTTTTAAACGCAGAGTCAGAACGAACCCCACGATCGCCAAGCTCCGCGTGGCGCCCTGCTTTCGTGGGCTCACCCCAAAAGAACGGCTCTTTGTTGTTGCTGGGCGACTCCGACATCAACGGAGAAACGGGATGTGTTGGGCAACGTCCAAGACTAGGTCCCCCAGCTAGGTGTCCTTTGACCAACTTTTTTTTTGGGGGGGGTTCCCTACTAAGATAGACTACAGAAAAAAGGTTACTGTTATTCTACTGGAGGAATAAGAAGAGTTGGGCGACTTGAAAGGCAGGTGAGTCCCCTGGGGAATATGGAACACTTTGAACGTTGTACCACCAAAGCCCTGGAACATACCCTTTAACAATAGGCCAACAAGATCTTGGAACCATCGACTCTTTTGGACATCAAACGTTTCTCAGCACGATAAGAACAACTTTGGCGAGCTGACTGCTCAGAAGATGCGTGATGAAGGGAAGGGTCATTTGGTATGGTCAGTTTCTACCCTTCTTGGGGTTGGTGAGAAGGGAAACCAAAAGGACAAACCACCCATGTTTGGTGTCCCTCTATATCTTGACACATAGCCGTGTGTGGGAGGCGTCTTGCAGGTATTCGGACGGATTGAATCGTTTGATATCATCGCTGGCCATGAACACAACGCAGCCTTCAATCCTTCCATAAGCCCGTGTTTCATTCAACCAACAGTGGGTCACCTAGGTTGTTTGTTCACCAATCATGCAAGTTTTTGGAACTTGTTTCCAAGTAGTCGTCCAAAGGCAGTCTGTACACTTCCACGTTTGTTGATGGCCCCCAAAACAAAGAAGGGTTGTCAGTCCAGTAAGTTAGGCGTGTTGATTGCCACCAACCCCAAGGAATTCCTTGCACGCAACATGTAGAAGGAAACTCAATGTGGAAGGCCATCTCCTAGTGAACTGGCCCTCGAAGAAATGAAAAAAAGAAGAAGACATCCCCGGAAAAAAAAAAAGAAATCATTAAAACAAATGCAAACTTGACTCCACACCCAACTCTCTTCTGCCAGCTGTCCAGAAGTGGTTGTAGCTGACGGCCAACCCAGAAAAGTGACAGACTCGTCAAGCCACGATGTTGGGGAGGGAAAGCGCAGCGCCGGCTATTTGCGTTCGCCGCAAACCTGCGGACGCGCAAGTCATGTGCCATGGATTGTGTGACAGTTCAGGTTGGTGCCCCTGCTGCATGGGCTGATTGGATGTGTCTTGATTTCGCGAAGAATCCTTGGACACTCAGCAGTTTTGGATCGGTGTGCTTACTAGTGTTTCACCTGGTTGGCTCTACAAGCTTTGAGGTAAAGGTTGCTTCCGGTTTCCTACTGCGTGTGAAGACACTTCACAAAGAAGGCACCAAGCTCATTTCGGTGTAACCCTGGCTGCCCGAATACTGTGCCGCACTCCACAAAGCACGGCGCGCTTAACTCACCAGGATTCAGCACAAATTGATATACTATAAAGCGCCAAGCTGGCCATCCGGACAGTTCATGCATTTCTCCAAGGGTCGCTTGATTTGCCCGGTCAAGGGGGCGGCTTTGTAAAAGGATGGAGCTCCGTTCCCTTTGCGTGCAGGAAGCCATCAGGCAATGTCCTCCTCATTACAACTTAATCTATTACGCCCATGTCCTTTGTAAATTATAATTATATATATAATACTATATTTATACATATATATATATATATATGGTCACCCCCCTCATGATCCACACCTAGAATGTGGGATGTTATATATATATATACTAATACATATATATATATATAAACCAATTTACATGGATATTGCCCAATGTATCCGGGCCCAGTGCCCTACAGGCCTCAAGCCACTGTTGGCTGAGGCACATGGGCCTGGCCATGACCGCGAGTTTGCTGCGGGGCGAGCAGGCGGCGAAAAACGAAAAGCTCCGCGGGTCCACGGCGGTCCCTTAAAAATTCCCGCCGAGGCCTGTGGGTAAGGAAACCGCACTCCAGAAATGCGCCTCGTTCACGGGGATTTTCTTTTCAAGGAAACCACTCTCCAGAAATCCGGCTCGTTCACGCCTTTTTTCCGGTTTTCGTTTTTAAGGATATTACTCTCCAGAAATCCGGCTTGTCGACCTTTTTTTCCGGTGTTCGTTTTTAAGGACATCACTCTCCGCAAATCCGGCTTGTTCACGGGAGCTTTTTTTTTGAAAGGCCTGGTTTTTTCAGGGTTTGTTCGTCAAGGTCCTGTCATAAATTGAACAACATGGGTATTGGGTGCATGGCACGAGACCAAAACAGGCGTCCCTTTTCGGGGGCTTGCGACGTGGCCCTCCGTTTCTTTGGGGTCCCTAACTTTCGGGCGCATGATTGATGGGGGGTCAAAATTAAAGCACCCCCTCGAGTTTCCGGAGCAGCCGCAGCTGGACAGCGAGAAGAGCAGCGGAAGCAGACGTGGCAAGAACAGTTTGGACACCTGGAGCACGAAGAGGCTGCGCGTCCGCCAGCTGTTCAGCTTGGGCCAGTACCACCCAGTGGCATTGCGCCGCGTTTGTGGCTCAATCTACCGCCTGCCTGAGTGGGTCGGGCTCTGATGCAACGCTCGAGAGGGGAGCTGAAGACTTTGCCTCGCCGACCCGCTGATCCCGGAGGCGGCTTTTTTGAGAACGAACAATCGGAGGATTCGGGCGTCTTGGCCACTGCCGTGGAATTCGCACTCCTTTGCTCTGGGGTGATTTTGAGGGCTTCCAGGGCGTATCAAAGTCAGAACTGGGGTGGTTTCCCTTTAAAACGCACCGGTGACTTTGATCATGAAAACATGGGGCCTTCCGTTTCTGCCAGTGTTGTTTTCGCCTTGCGCCACCCCTCACACATTGGCTTCAACAAATCTCGTGCGCGGAGATGTGAGGATCCTTGGCGTAGTTGTTTTGTTCGGTCAACATCTTGCCATGGGTATGAAGCGCAAGAAAGGGCATAGAGGATAATCGACTGGATGCTTGCTGTTTCCGGGCAACAGCTCGAAGCAAACGCGAGAACATTCTTAGCCAGGGCCTGCGGTCTCTTTTGGGTAGAATCCACAGAGCCTTGAAAACATGACGGCGCAAGCAGTCTGGGCCAGCACTTTGGGGGCGCTGGCCGGTTTTTAGGTGTTAGCGCAGGTCCTGCAAGGCCAGGAGTGTTGCACTATTCTTTGGCGCATGTTGCCAAGGGATGTTGGGACTGAACAACTTGTTGCCAACGAATGGATTTTCCATTAAACCACTAAAAGTGAAAAGCTTTTAGCAGGGGAGCCCACTTGCCCAGTGGCACCCGTGTTTCTCTTTTTCTTGGGAAGGGTTCCCCTTTACAATCAACCAACCAAACAGGATGCCCTTTTTTGCCCATAGCCACTGGGCATTTGACCGGTTGACTTGTTCACATCGCAGACCCTCCCTATTTGTAGTCTTGTTAAGGCCAGTGTAGTCTGTTTTAACATGAAGGAAGGTTTCCATGTGAGTCCAATTCGTTTACTATTACTCTGTTGAGTTTGTCAGATAGCAACCAACATGCGCAGACCCGGCACGTGACAATCTTTAGCACGATCATGCAGTTGCTGCTGTGGCGGGGGGGACAAAGCGGGAACCAAAATCAGCAGCTGCTTGTGCGAAGGTTCCCTTCCAGAACCCGTCCGTCATGGCTCGGGAGGAACCCTTGCCCTCTGATTGTTCGAGAAAAAAATCATTCCGAGGCAAGACTGGAGATACCTCCTTGTACATTTGGAGGCTGCAATGACAAACCTCCGCAAAGCGACATAAGCCTTGAGAGAGAGAGAGAGAGAGAGAGAATGAGACCAGCCCTTCCCAGCGTTTCTATAAACAGCTCTCGGCTAGCCGGGAACTGCAACCATTTCTTTCTCGAAAACTCCGAGAGCCGAAACCTGCGGAACTCCCCCACCCTCTCCTTCCGAATGCTTAAGAATATGTTTATTTTTCACTTTTGATTTTAAAGCGAATCTATCACTACTGGAAATATGTGCCCATTTTTTCCAGAGGACTTCAGCAATTGGAAGTCTCCGTTCTATGGCGGGCCGTTTTTTTTTTTGTCCGACACGGGCGGAGACGGAAACGCCACGACGCCACGACGCCGACGGGTCGACGAAGGCGCCGGACTGGTCCAGCGGCAAGCAGCTGGAGCGCGAGAAGTCCGTGGACCCCCCCAATAGCCCGCCGGGAGCCCAAGCGAAAGCGAAAGAGCGAAAGCCGGGTGACAAAGAGGAGGGCGCCAAGGAGACTCGGTACTTGGCCATCGGGGTCCAATTAGTTTGTTGTTTTTGTTTGTTTTTTGTTATATATATATATATATATAGAAGGGTGGTTTAGTGGGTGGGTGTCCGAATTTGACCCACGAAAGGTTAAACTAGCACTTGGTTCAACCAGCAATCCGGTTCCTCGGGTTTCTAGATGTGCTTGGTTGGTTTAGTGGTTGGGTTTCCATTTGGCCCACAAACAATTAGTCACTTTTAGCAGGGGATCCGAGGACAGCGTAGGTTTTAAGCAGCAGTTATGGTCCTGGTTTTCAGCCAGCTAGTTGTGGTAATACGAAGCAGCGTATCAGTTGTCGCTGTTCCAGGTACAAAGTCCATTGTCGGCATTTGGCCTGCAGTCTACTCAGGCCTCGCCATCTTGCAGATCCAGGCTGACACTATGACGCCATAGATTCGGACCCATGGTGAAAATGTGGGCCTCCATGTGCTTAAGTCCTTGGAAAAAGCAACACGGCCAGTAGTCATAGATTCATTTCAAAACCAACAGGGGGAAATGAAAAATGTTAGTTTGAGCGAATGGGGGTGGCTCAACCACTGGATCTGATCTTACTTGTGGTGACCATAGAGAAGAGCCTGTGGTATAAAACCCTCATCTATCCATCTTTGGCTTTGAAAGCTGACGACCAATGGGTTGCTGGTTCATGTGTGGTGCCATAGAATGTTCCTTTGACCCATGCTTCAGATGAAGTGCGCTGTTTTCAGTTCACCGCTTTGGATTCTGCAGATGTAAATCCCTGACAATTTGCAAATTATGGTTGCCATAATGATGATGAATATAGATGTTCCTTGCTTAATCAGCCAGCTGTTTATAGCCGACTAGCCTACATATCACATGACCAAAAGGGGTTGCACTACCCCCAAACCACTACCCCCAGTTTTTGTGTGTCTGCGTAAAGATTGTATACCTTATTGTTCAGGTGTCACTGGATTTCCCTTCACAAGTTGCAATTCACCAGTGGCTTCCATTGAAACGATCGCCACGTTGGGAGGTTCCAAAAAGGGAAAGAGCTGGGACACCCTGATTGACCCTGTTGGCTTGCCTTCAAACCTCTTCAAACCACCCAAAAAAAAAGGCGAGCCTCAAAAAAAAGGACACGACAAAATTGGGGGAACTCGCAGACATTGAGTTCATTTCTTGGAACCCCTGCGACGGCCTTCAGGTCGGCCCAATCGACGTCTTCCAGCGTGCGGCGCCAAGTTCCGCGAGTGAATTTCCGTGCCGCAAAGGAATATATGGGCGGCACGTCGTTTTAGTTTTGTGAGGATACTATACAATCAAGGGAAACCCAATTCAAAACCACCAAAATCGGGGTCCACTATTTTAAGACCACCCCAACAAGAACACCACATGGGTTATATATACCCTATTTCAAGTGGATTTGGGTCGTGGGAACCCTTGGTAAAATGGCCTTGTCACCTGGGGGGAGGAGGGCGGCGGCGCTGACACGTGGACCCATAAGTGGTCGCTAGTTTTGACGGAAGGGGTACATTTGGATGTAAGGGTTTGTGCTGTTCTTGGTTTCCTGTAAAGTTGCGCCAAAGGGGTTGTAGTGTTGACGCACACACATGCACAAGGTTAGCAAGTTTGGTCGGGAGTATATTTGGATGTAAAGGTTTGCGTTGTTCTTGTTGTCCTGTAAAGTGGTCGCTAGTTTTGAACGGAAGGGGTACATTCGGATGTATGGGTTGGCGTTGTTCTGGGTTTCCTGTAAACTTTGCCGCTGAGGGGCCCCTTTGGTTTCCTCCCTATTGACGGAGGCTTTCTCGAGTGATGTTTTCAGAGGTGCATTTCGCTTGGATGTTAGGACTTTGACTTTTTGCCAACTAATGGGGTTTCAACTACACCATTAACAGTGAACAACTTTTAGCAGGGGAGCAGAAAGCAAAACCAATGGGATCCCATTTTGGGGTAGGTGAATTCACCACCCATTTTAGTCTATAGTTGGGATTGGATGTTCACTGGTACGATTTGGATTTTGACTCATGGCCAAACCATGTTGTCGTTGGGAAACATTTTACGTTTTTGCTTAGTGCGGTTTAGTGGTTGGATTGTTTAGTGGTTGAAATCCAACCACTGAACTGCTAAAAATTAAATTTTGCTGCCCAAACCCAACGTCAACCAAGAAATGGGGGCGCTTTTTGTCTGCGACTTCCATGAGGCGAGTCTTAGGGAAGCCAATGAAGCCGATCCCGTGGCTGGACGAAGCGGGTGGGGGTGCCCTTTGACCAACTTCTGGGGGGAGGGTTGCCCTGCTAAAATAGACCCTATTCTCACCTCTCTACTGGAGGACCTATAGGGTCTCACCCCTCGGATGGACCTTTGAATGTCCAAAAGGTCCAATGGCTGCGATTTTTAGTTCGAAACACCCTCCCAAATGCTTGGTGAAGATAAATCCCCACCTAAATGATGTCGCCCCCCCCCCCAACGTAAAATCCATGCCCAATTTTTGCAGGTGTCTTGGACAGGTGGATTGAACGTTCAAAGCATTGGCATACGGGTGTGCCTCAAAATTGAAGAGCTGGGGCAAACCGCAGGTTTTGGTCTTTGTGCCCAAGGGGCAAAAAAGTGGTACCAGACTTATATGACTCAGTTGCCCAAAGCCGACCTTTTGACCTTTTGGTTTTTCCTTTTTGGTCTAGTTTTAGTCGTGGCCCCAACAGGTTAACCTTTTATTTCTGGGTCCTTTGGGCAAGTGAGATGAGCCACAGCCATATGGGCGGATTCTCGAAGTTTGGAGTTCGCCCGCTTGATCGTTTGGCGCAGGTCGCCATCAAGCCGTTGTCTCCCACCTCCAGCGCTGTCGCCCCAGGTCCGAAAGGAAGCGAGGCGAGAAAGGAGAGGTCTCCGAATGAATCCGCCAGCGTCAGAACGAGTTCCTTTGGGTTTCGTTGATTTGGTTTTTCAGGGCTTTCTTTGTAAAGGGGCTTTGGACCTAAGCAAATGGAAGAAAAGCATGAGGTTTGACATCCTTCAAACCAAGGATGCAATGCCTGGCTCTGATTCCTACGTGGCCTTCGGCAGAAGTTGGGGTTTGGTCAAAGGCCATCGTCAGAAGGCTCTCAGAAAGGCGCGCCTTAGCCCTCGGTTTCAGTCAGAGACCATTGGGCAATGTCAACTCGGTCCCAAGGATCAACCTGAAATTCACCCATCCTAGCAACCCTTTGAAGCACATGGGTGTGTGTCTTTTCTTAAGACCTCCCCCCAAATTGGTTGGGGTTCCCTCTTCACACCACCCAAAAAGGGTAGCCTCGAGAGAAGGAAGCCACCGCCTTTAACTCAGCGCAAGTTGGGCCGATCTTCAAGGGGCCTCTTCATCTAGGTCTCCCGGTAGTGCCCTTTCTCACCTCTTTTTTGGTTGGGAGGGGTTGCCGCTACTAAAATCGGCTGCAGAAAAAAGATCTAACCTCTCTACTGGAGGACCTAGTCATGATTGACTCACAAGATAGGAATCAGCGTTGATATTCCAACAAATGATCCTAGACCCCGCAGAACATGGACCTCAAAGGACACATCCCCAAAGGGAGATGTGTGTAAAAGCCATGTTCTTGAGGGTTCCACTCATTTGCAGGGAGCTGTAATATTGTGGAAAATTGTGGTTGCCCAAATGTGGTGCCAGACAAAAACTGAAGTGGAACAACTTGGTTTCAGATCAGGGGTCGCAGTGTTTCCATAAGGGGGTGTTTGAACATCACCTTTCAGGCCATGTTAAACCGAGTTGCGTCATGTGTCTTACATGCGGTTAAAAAGGCACACTCACATCAATTCGTTGCACATGCAACCATTTGCCTATATGTGCATTGCGCACAAATACATTTTCGTACGAATACAGTACAATGCCATCCAAATGCAGATTCACATGCAACTACACATGCACATACACACGTACACATGATATGCTAACATGCAAATATACAGGTGTACACATATACACATATACAAAATAGTACAAGTCAAATACTATAACACAATACAGTACGCGTCTACACATATACACATTCACAGAAGCGTACAAGACAAATACTACAACGCAAATACGACAACCTTTTGCAATTTCACAATACAATGCAATCCAATACAATGCCGTACCTTGCAGCAAAATAAATTCAATAACGCTAACGCGTCACAGCACAAGACATCATATCAAGTCAAATAGGGGAAGTATCTAAGGACACACTTATCGCCGCGCCGTGCTTGAATCTGAATAGCTTGTCTCTGTATGGGCAACACTTTCAATACCCTGAAAAGTCGAGTCTAAAAGATCAGATAAGATCAAAACAAGGGGACCCTTGAAACACATCCTTCAACAACCCCCCTTTTCCCCCCCCCCCCCCCCCCCCCCCCCGAATTTGCCGATTTTCCCGAAGAAGTCCACCAATATGCACCACAAGACTTGGAACCCATCTAGCCCGGTCCCGGTTTCTTTCAGGCCGGGATCTGCAGATCTGAAAACGGAAAGTTCGGGTTCATCTGTGGTGGATGTTTAGGGCTCCGAAAAAAAAAATGAAAAAAAATGTTGCAACCATTTGAAACATGTTGCTTTTTCAACACCAAAATGAAGGGACAGCTCCATTTACGAGGCAATGTTCAGGTGTTTTTCATGTAAGGATCCGTGATGTTGTTTTTACCAAGGTCAGAAGCGTGAAACCGCCGCGCGGCGGCAGATGAGCTCATGCGCGCGCTTTTAGGCCATTGCCCTTTGCCAGATGCTTCTCTCGATTTCACTCCCTGAGTTCGTGGACTTTAGTCACTTTTTGGGTTTGGACCATATTTTAGTGGTAAACGAAAAGTTCTAGGACTTGCTCTGGCCAATCCACTCAGAAAGTGAGCAACAGACAGTGTCGAAACTGCTCAGAATGCTGTCTTGCAGAGCTTCCCGAACTCTTGTTTTCCGAGTGCTGGTTTAAAGGGAAGTCACTTTTGGGGAGGGCTCCCGTGTTTTGAGAGGGAAGGCCAATATGTTTGAACGCTTGAGCACCCTTTGCCTAAATGAGTCACGGGTCATAAATGAGTCACGGGTCATAAATGACTAGTCCATGAGCCCATTTGAACCCCAATGCTTGGAACAGAGCTGGCCATGTTGCTGCGGGTGCTGTATTGTGGACGGGCGAAATCCAATTCGCACCACGTTAAAACCATGGTTGAAACCACTGTTGGTTGGCGTTTACCGGGGGAATCGAATCATTCCATGGGTTTCTCAGGTGATGCGATTTCTGGATTTCGATTTCAACCATCCACAGTACCATGGCCCTCTTCTTGGAGGCATCCGCTCTTAAGAAGCAATGAGACAAGCCACAGCCGCAGCCGAGAGTACGTCAAGTTTAGCACAGTCCTGCCATGAACAGGTTAAGATACTGGCCATGTCACCTGTCATGATTGAAACAAGACTTTGGCTATGGCTGGGCTCTTTTTTTCATGTTTTCTTCCAGCTGAAAGCGATTTGATTTGAGGTCTCCGGTAGATTGAGGCAGCTTCTCGGAAGGGCTCCTACGAGCCGTGCCGGGCTTCGTCACCTTCCCAGGTGGTCAAAATCTGCCAGGAATTGGGGAATCCGCAGGGTTTGGTCCTGGGCCCATTTACCAGGGCAAGCCCTGGGGTTAACCTATGTTTGACGCCCCAGGTTACTTAGGATTGGGATAGATACAAGCCGCTTGACTGCGCCCGCAAGGAACAATCTCGCACCGCGGAAAGAAGGTCCCTGGCTTGGCGGTGCCTTGATTCTGGTCGGTGAACTACAATGTGTATAGACATATGTACATATATATATATATATATGCACATAGTGAGGCTATGGTGGCACACACGTCCTCTGACTTGCAACAAGAAGATACTTGGCAAACAAGAAAATTCAGGGCATACATGGCATACCACAATTCGAGGTTTCTTGTTGGAATTCGATATGGCTTTGTGTGGAATGGAATGTGCGCTCTCTTTTTGGCCCAATCGGCTATGCCCCCGTGTATCAGGCATCCGCATGGAGACAGAGTTAGGCGTATTGACCGACCGATCGAGAGAAGCATTGCAGCATAGGGCCATAAGCTTTCACCCATTCAGGCTGAAACCAGGCCTGAAGCAATCGACCCGCAAGATGCGTTGAAAAGGGGGATCAAGTTGGGCGCCGCATCTGCACAAAGAGAAGAAGTTTGCTGTACAAGTCCGAGATGGTTGTTGTATATGTTGCATTTACTTGCAGTGAACAGAAATGAGGTTTCTTGGACACGGGACATAGGTGGTTTGCAGCATTTGGGTATGGGTGAAAATTTAACCAGGGGACAGCAAGTGTTCCTCCTTGTTGCTATTTACCAGGGCTCCATTTTGGGTACGTATTGTTTGACCCACGCCCATGTCATTTAGAAATACTGCATTGGTTTGAATGCGCTAGAGGTATCATGCAGCCGAAGGTGGATTCGGCGCTTTCTTGTGGATGCCTATGCACACTTGAAACTTAACGGTGAGAATTGTTTTGATAGGGGGTACTGGATATTCTCAAAGGGTAAGGAAAGCGACTGGACACCCTCCAAAGCGTGGTTCTTGGAAAACAACCACAAACTAAGTAACTAGGTCACGCCATCGTTAACAACCTGGCGGTTTTTTTTTGCGCCCGGGCTGCTTGCATCTGAATCCCGCCGGTCAGAGTAGCTTGACGGCGTGAGGCCATAAATCTTTGCGATAAGATGCGAGGGGTGCCGAGCGGGGCGTGCCATGAAATGAACCAAGATGGAAGCTCAGAGATCACGCCCCCCGGAAAACCTGAAAAACAAAGACTCATGTAGTTGAAAAAGTGCAGCAAGTGTCAGGTTGCAAGCCTCATGCACCTGAACATGTCGAGACAGTGTCGGGCCGCAAGTATCATATAGATGAAAACAGTGCAGTCGATGTCGGGTCGCAAGTCTCATGTAACTGAACAAGTCGGGTCGCAAGTCTTGTAAAAAGCTGGGTCGCAAGTCTCATGTACCTCAAAAAAGCTGAAAAGTGGAAAAAAGTGTCAGGTCGGCAATGCTGGCCTGAGCACAAACTAGGTACCCCATCCAAAAAACAATGTGGGAAGTTGATACCATAGGGCCGGGACCCTCGGACTCTTGTGTCAAATCGCGGCACAAAGCAAACCCTCAAAATGGTTGGTGATCAGACATTCTCAGCTATGTCCTCCAAAGCGTCCCACCTCTTCAAGCAAACCTGCCCATGTCGTGTGTCCTCCAAATCTTCAGCCGGTAAGCGCCCTCTCGAGGGACTTGGCTCAAGTTGGGCATGAATGAGCAGACGTGCCCATGGCGCCTGGTATGAGGGATAGACAGCACCTTTCATGGTTGTGGTTGGGAAATACATGTTTGCTTATTGTGGTTTAGTGCTTAAACTCCCCACTTAACTGCTAAAAAATAAATTGTTGCTCCCCTTCCAACGTCTACCAAGCTTCGGGGTTGGGGTTTGGCAACCATTGAACAGGTTCTTGGCCGGTTCCCTTTCACGAATTGTGACCGCAACCCATGCAAGGCGCTGACCATTAGGTGAGCTGACTTTAGAAGGGGGTACACTTTCTTGGTGTAAGAATCAACCTTGACGGCGATGAACAACTGACCTTCAGCTTTGTTTCAAAAATCTCCGGGGTTCAGACCTGGGGTCGTTCTTTTGAGGGTTTTTGGGGGTCATCAAAGTCAGTTAATGGGGTTTCCCTTTAACTTAGCACTGAGGGGTGACTTTGATGGCAAAATGAGGCCAGAGGAAACTAAAGAGACTCGCTTTCCGCGTCGCCGGGGCAAGCACAGCGCGGAAAGCGCTGCGTGTCCCGATCGATTTGCTCCATGTGAGCGAGCGCTGTCAGGCGATGAGTGTCGGCAAATTACGTGGGGCAATCGGTTGAAAGTCACTCAGTGACTGCAGTTGCAAGATGTTGCAAGCAAGCACCATAGGTGTCCTTTATGATTTAGTCTGCTGATTAGAAATAGATGGAATCCACCGGTTTAGACAGGATTTATGGGAAACTTATCTATTTTACCAAACGGACTCCTATGGCCAGAAAAACATGTTATTTCTTTGACCCACCTACCATTTAAGAGGGTAGTTCTTGGCTCAATATGCAGCCACCTGAAACAGGCAAATGCCCAGGGTTTGATGTCCGCAATTTTGGGACACCACGTTCGGTCCTTTGGGCCACGTCTAGTTTGGGCCTTGTCGGTTTTTGTCTCTCTTTTTTTCCGCAACTTGGATAGTGTCAGCATTGAGTTCTCCACCAGTATGACTGCAGACCCAGGCCCCTATCCTCAACCCTAGTTGAGCCAAGGAAGATCCCCACCCAATTGGAACATGGCTGAAGTTTCTCTCATACATTGTGGTTCGAAGAGCCAAACGCCGAAAAAAAGAAAAGACAAAAAGAGCATTGGTGCAGAACATCATCAGGTTGACAACGTTCGCAATGGCCTTGGGATCAATCCGGACGATGGGGCGGTTCCCTGGGTCTCAGGGATTCGATTCCCAAAAGGTGATGACCTTTTATTTCTGGGTCCGAACTGGGCAAGTGAGTTGAATAAGCCTTCTCCTGTCCACATGATTTCTTTGCCCCTTGGCAGAAGGACCGGTCCAGAGTGAGTCCGAAAGGGTCTCCCATTGAACATCACTCACCAAAGGCATCTAAAAGTGGCATCTAAAAGGTGATGCCAAGCTGAAAAGAGAATTTCTGGCCATAGGCGTTTTTGTTTGAGGGTAGGGCATTTGGTGGTTTTAAGGCAACTGCAGGCCCTCCGTTGCGCCGATTTTTGGGGCGTTCGTTGCGGCCGTAGAGACTTTGGTCAAGGGATCCGTTAGGGTCCCCCAGGTGCCAACTTTTACCGTTTCTTTGGGGGAGGGTTTCCCTACTCAAATCGACCAAACAGAGGAAAACATCGGGTACCAACTTATTCTAACCTCTCAAATCTGGAGGAGCTAGTTAGACTGTAACTGCCAGGCTGCAGGACTTCTTCTCTTACAGAAAAAAGTGGGTGCCAACTTCTTCTAACCTCTCTGGAGGCCCTGGGATTCCTTGGCAACGGCCACCAATTCGCGCAGGCCGCGGATGGCAGCAGTTAACAGGCGCGGATCCGTCTCTCGATTTGGGGTTACGGGCAGCCAGGTGGTTGGGTTTTGGGCATGAAACCTCACCTCCTGAGTGCATGGACTGTGTACTTTTTGAGAAGACATTCTTAGACTTTAGTGATAGACAACAAGCTTATACATGTTGTTTGGGAAGACATTCTTAAATTCTTGTGGGAAGACATTCTTAGATTTTGGTGATAAACAGCAAGTTTGTGTTTTGTTTGGCCAGTTCACTCGTTCGGAAGCGAGTTAAAAGATTGTTAATTCTGTACCTGAGATATTGGACTTGGGCAGAGCAGCCATGGGCGGGTCGCCACACAATCCTCATTGGCTGCGAGTGCTCGTTTGTTCTTTCCACTGGTGTTGACCTAAAAACTGCGGAAGGACCTTAGCTTTGCTGGGCTGGTTATTTACGCTTGGTACTCAAAATGAAGGGGTGACGCCCCCATTTTGTAGAGGTCATGGAGATTCTTGGTAATGTCGAACCCAGATTGATAAACCCCTGTTGATGAATATGGGGGTGTGTCCCTGGTTTAGTTGGGATTCATCACGTTTGAAGAGGAACACCCCATTATGAATAAGCAGGGGCTTATGAATCTGGGGTCAACATTTATTGATGTTGGCTGGTCTGAAACACATCTCAGCATTTATGGGTGTTGGACAGGTTCGGACACACCACATGTTTCAATCCGGGGGATACGGCCACGGTCAAACATTCCAGCCGTCCCTATGGAACCCTCGGGTTGAAAGTTTCACCAGACAGGATCACACCCCGAAATAAACCTCATGGAGTAATCAAATGTGGGCAGAATGACTGCTTGGATACGCCAAGGCTCTTATACCTGAAGCCGTAGCAATTCGGGGTAAGCAAAGGTGGACGTTTCAGAACATGGGGCGAATTGTTGGACCCGAAATGGTGGACGTCATACACTCAGACTTAACATGGAAGCTCTCAGAAGGCCCCGGTAAATGGAGCCAAGTCTTGCAAAGGCTTCGGAGCTTCCATGAAATCGCCTGGGCGAGGGTAATCCGGGGTCCTTTTTTCCGCCTACATCACTAACTTGTAGTGGGTCCCGATGTTTGTTCCAGGATTCAGAAGGCACCATGTGAGTTTTTTTGTGCAAGACCCCCAAACCTGCCCACCTCGTATTGAGTCCTTTTCTTGCTAGTGCCCAGCAAGGAATGAGCAAATGACCCGTATAAACCATCCAACTGGTGGTTTCCCGAATACAGCCCAAAACCGGTTCAGTTCCACGTTCCCTACCTATCGCACCAGCAAGTAGTGGCCCAAACATTTCAATCTATGTTTGTGAAGTTAGCAAGTTGCCCTACTGCACTTACATACTACGCTTCAAGCTTGCCTCTCTTCTAACTTGAGGCAAGTGTTTGCGTTTTTTCGGGATTCCAAGCTTCCATTTGCTTAAGAATATGTTATTTGCCCCTTCTGGCTTTAAAGGGGCCAGGAAAACGGGACGAGAAAGGCTAAGGCGGTTCCCTCGCCGACGCGGCCACTTCCCGGTTTCGCGCGTCCGGCCGCGCTTCGCCGCTTCGCCTTGGTGCGCAGGCAGCTGCCTTTCGGCCTCGTGGTGCCCGTGGGGCCCTTGCCAAAGCCTCAACTCAACTCGTCGTTCGGCTCGTCGTTTGGAGCTCGTCCGCACCAGAACGGTCCCGCCGTCGAACTGGCGAGCGGAAGATAAAGATACGGGGTCCCGTCTTTCCCCCGCTGTTTTTTTTTTGTTTTTTTTTAAATGGCAACACAGGGTCTCCCGGTTTTTCCCGCTTTTCCCGTTCTTTGTTTCCCCCGTTTTTCTTCCCTGTACACCATCGAAGAAAATGGTAGGGGACCCACAAGAATTGTGGTCTTCACTTGGGTTTCCTTTGTCAGAACCTATCCAAGAAATGGTGGCCCCCAAATTGGGCCAGCAACGGTTTTCACGTAGGTGTCCTTCTGTTAAAACCTATCCAACAAAACAAAACCCTCAAAAAAGGGACCCCATATTCAAGAAGCCTCCCGAAAATCCCGGGCCCTGGCATTTTTCCGGTGAGCTCTGGGTATTTGACCAACTGCCTGGAGATTTCCTGATGGCTGGGATGGCTTGAAGTCTGCGCCAGCCCGAACGCCCAGTCGTTCAGCATTTGGTTGGGCGGGTAAAGCGACCCACAATCCATGGTTGTTGTCGGGAAACATGTTGCATGTTTGCTTGTGTCTAGTGGGAAATCCTCACTTAACTAGCTAAAATTTGAATTGTTTCTCCCCTTCCAACGTCAAACCAAGAATCAAGGTCTCTTAGTTTCTGACGTAGGTCTTAATCTTGCCTGGTGCATCATAGTACTCGATGCAGATCAATGGGGGTGTCTTTTTGTAGGGGCCCAAAAAATGGCTGCTTTTTCCTGTTGGTTTCGCTTCAAAAGAACCAACAAGGGTGCCAGCAAAAAAGCAAACCTAAATGGGTTCTCAAGCTGTTTTGCACGAGGGAGAAGGTCACGAAGATTTGCTTCCTGAATCGCACTGCTTATTCTCCACTCTGTCGGCTTCTCGGTGCTTAGCTCTCACCTCTTATGCTTGCCTTGGTGCGATAGGTACGGAATGACCGAGACCGAGTTTTGAGAATGAATCGGAAGGGAATTCACGAAAGGAAACCATAGATGGTTTATAGGGGTCATTCCAACTCATTCCCTCCAGTAAAGTTTCTCACCGTTCGAACGCGTGTTTTTTTGTTTGTCTCGCCGCTCACTTCGCGGTTCTCGCCCCGTGTAAACTTTGCACTTCCCACTTTCCGATTTGACTTCCACTCACTTCCTGAGTTCCTGGACTTTAAACTGCTGGTACGCAAACAGTGTTTTCCTTTTTTTCTGACCACTCCACTCGTTCGGAGTGAGTCCATATTTGTTTCCGGCTTTGGGCTCGTTCAAGCGCCTTCACGATGCGGGCACCCGCAACTCACCAGTGCTTCGCCGCATTCGTCACGGCTGACCTTGACGGTTCACTGGCAGAAGTCAGGTGAGTCGCGCCCTCAAAAACAATTCGGGTAGATGAAGGTAAGAGACGATCCCAACCATAAATAGGTGCCTTCGCCGCGTTCTGAATTCTTGAAGCATGGTTCTGGCCAACCATTTTTGTACCTGGTTTTTACATGGTTCTTTACATAGTTCTTAATTCTTTACATGTTTCTTTACATGGCTTTTGTGCCGGGTTTTGATTGTGACTCAGGTTACCCGCAGGTGCCTTGGTGGTTTGGGCTTTGAAGCCCTGGTTTTTGTCGTGGGTAAATGGGGTTCACCACCCCTTCGAGCACCACCAAACCCAAGCACCAAAAAGGGAGGGAAGCTGCTCGGATGTCATTTCATAGTCGGAACAGTTGCATGGAGAGCCAACCAGGGTATTCTTAAGTTCATGTCCCTTCAATGATCCAGTTGTTGTCTTTTGGTTTGCTCGCCTCCCCAGCAGTTTGTGCATGGTTCAGAACTCGTTTGCTTGGGTGTATATCCATCAACCCTCAGCGACTGTCGAGAACCATTGGATTTATTTTTGGGTTTATCTATGTTTTTGATGTACACCTTTCTGGCTTGGTTTTAACCGGATACTAGTGGACACCACCCATTGGGGGAATATACCTCAAAAAACAAGACAAGCCCTTGTAAAGGCAATGACCAACACCCATTGCCAGAATCCTCGGCAGGCACGCCTACCGGACTTGCAGCTTCGTACAGCCGCCAGCTCAGCGGCTGCGAATCAGCCGTGTTTGAACCCCATTTGAAGCAGAGTTTCAGGGACGGATGATGTCTGTGAATCCTCAGCTTGCGGATGTGCTGATATTCTTCGAGCAGGCAGACGGTGTTTGTTCAGGAACTTTGGACACGGCATGTATCTCATGTTATCTTGGCCTGCATTTCAGCTCAAGTCAGATTGGTTCCAATTTTCGCCGGTGCACAAGACGTGTGCTTCATCATTTCATCCTTTTTGCTGTGCACTCCTGGTAAGGACGCACGCCCCTGATGAATCCTGAGGCCGGCGCGAACCAGATGCAGTGGCCGGAGCACATGGTCTATTGGATCCCAACACAGGGGACCGAAGGCCAAGGTGCCGGACCGACTTCGACTTTCACTCCTTTCCCACAACTCATGTGGCCGATGCGCTGGGAGCCACTGAACCCGACCCAGGGTCCGGTGCAGACCATGCCCCGTGGCTCCCAACCATCCGGTTCCTGAGCTTTTTCGCCTTGTGTTTAGTGGTGGTTTCCGAATTTTAACCCACTAAAAGTTAGTCACTTTTAGCGCGGGATCTGAAAACGGGCAGCCAAGGCCCGGCGGAATGCCCGGCGTGGTCCCGTCCTCTCAGGCGGCGGGGCCCCGAGCGCTTGGTGCGCTCGCAGCGCAAGCGCCGCACGCGGCGCCCAAGGCGATGGCAGAGGTGGAGGTGAGCTGCAGCGCTTTGGTGACGCCCAGGACCGTAGGTGTCCTTTTTGGTTGCTTTGGTCGAAAAGTAGATGGCGATTCCTGGTTTACCTGGTTTAATAATCTACCAATCTATTTGATGGCCCTGGTTTACCTGGTTTAATCATCTACCAGGGAAACCCATCTATTTGCCCCAAAAGGACATGCCCAGGACTCTCCAACGTCACTTCCCAAGTAGGCTGTGGCTCAAAAAGAACACTGACCCAAAATAGCCGTGGGTCAAAACCAATGGTAACATTTTGGGGTAGGTGCACCACCCATTTTATCTATTTTAGTGGGGATTGGGATGTTTACTGGTGGGACGAAATTTGAACCCATG
This sequence comes from Effrenium voratum, assembly GCA_963377175.1. Lineage (NCBI taxonomy): Eukaryota > Dinophyceae > Suessiales > Symbiodiniaceae > Effrenium > Effrenium voratum. Next base: position 518,075 of record CAUJNA010003337.1, read on the forward strand.
GCCAAATGGCGCCCTGGAGGGTATGTGGAAGCCTGCGACTGGAACCGGCGGTTCGCCCCCTGTGAAATGTTTGAGCCACGTGTGTCATATGTTTGACCCGGCCCCATAGCGTGTTCTCCCGGCGTCCCTTCCGACCTGAAAAGGATCTCAACAAAAGCAGAAGACCAGTTAGCTGCTCTGAGTCGCTTCACATGCCCACCAACAAAAAATGCAGTTTCCACGATTTCTGAGAGAGCTTTCCTTTTCGCCTTTTCTATTGCGCTTGAAATACCTACAAAAAGGAACCCTCACTTCAGTCTCACTTCCCGAGCTCTTGGACTTGAAAGCTTTTTGGGAAGACCCTTTCAGTGGCAAAAAAAAGACCAGCTCGGCGTTCGGTGCCATTTTGTTTGGGCCAAGACCTACTCCCTAGGAGCCCCTAGGATGGACCCGAAAACTGAGGGCCTGGACTTTTCAAAAGCCTCAAATCAGATCTTGGCGACAGGAAGCGAGACCAAAATATCAATACACCGTTTGGACACTTGGACCCCCCAAAAGCCTCAAAATCAATTCTTGGGCTCCCCAAAACTTGGACTTGCTCGGCCACTCAGGAAGATAGGAAGCGAGACCAAAACGGGAAGGGATAGGGAATCCGAATGTCCCGAGTCAGAAGCTCAGGAGCACCGAAGTGCCGCCGGACCCGGAGAGCGATGTGCCTGAGGCGGAAGCTGAAGCATGCGAGGCGACGCACGCGACGTTTTTTCGACCGAAGCGGACGCGGCCGGAACAGGGAACAGCTTCCTATATTCAAATTGGCTGGGTCTTTTTCAGTTACCCACATGTATGCATAAATGGTGTGTGTGTGTGATTGTAGGAAAACGCTTGGTATTCAAGTATGACTTTGGGCATATTTTATGGATCTGTTTTGAGTTACCCACATGGCTGTGGCTCGAAAAAATAAAAATAAAAAAGCTTCTGGGAAAATCGAACCAGAGACTAAAACCTGCGGTTTGCCCTAGCTCTTCAATTTTGAGCCACAGCTACATTTATATGGATCTGTCTTTTTTTATACCTTGTTTGGGGTTGGTTTGAAGGGAAGCCAAAGGAAGACCATGATGTTTTTTTGGGGGAGTGAGTCCCTGAAAAAAGTCAGACCAACATGTGTCTAGGCAATTTAGAGCGAGGTCAGCCGAGGTGCGAGGTGGAGCAAATATTTAAGCGAGGTGATTTAACTAAATTCAGAGCAACGAGGTGCACACGTAGATGCAGCAGGAGAGGGTCCCACAGCAGGAAACAACTTTTCAGGGCCTAAAAAGGTATTTTATACGGTCAGAGGTGATTGTTGGGGAAAATAACTTTTTAGGCCCTGCAAAGTGTTTTTTTTTTCTCATAGTCTTCCCGTAGCCTTCCCGTAGCCTTCCCGTAGCCTTCCCGTAGCCTTCCCGTAGCCTTCCCAGAGCACCCCTAGTTTCATTGTTTCCGGCAACCCCTCAGCAAAGCCTTTGACACAACAAAGGCCAGCCACTTGCCTTTGGCCAGGGTCACATGGAAAGATATTCTGACATTGCTGTCATTTGGGATCCAGCGGCAACCGGAAATGCAAAGGATCCTTTCCAAGGTGTGTTTGGAGTGGGGAACAAACGGAACGAAATTTCTGGAAACGGCATAGCGGCGGAAAAATGAATAGTTTTGAGAGCTCAATTTAATGAACCATACTGTATTGCATATTGTATTCCATGTATATAGCAGACTTGTACTAGGACATTGTATTGGTGTTTGCGAGCTGGGGCTGCCCAAGTTTCCTGTAGCGCACTTGTACTGGGACGCGGCGTTGTTGTTGGCAAGCTTGGGGCTGCCAAAAGAAGTTGCGGGACCAGGCCCTCGTGAACAAACTCTTCCAGGAGTTGGAGACAGTGGCATTTCCAGAGGACGAGTTGCGCCAGCTGTTTCCCGACTTAGTTGCTGAGTGGGAGATTGTGGCCAAGCTTCAATCCGTGCCCTGGCCATGGGTGGCGGTCGTGGAGCTGTCGCTCACGGGGTTCCTGGCACCGACCGCCGCTTTGTATCCCATCAACTCCATTCAGATCTTCGCCCGGACCTGGCCTTTCCTGCTGCATCCCGGTTCCACCCAGACTTCGGGCCTCCTCCGCTTGTACCAGGACGCTCTGGATGAGGTGGAGCGCGAGGTAAATACCTTTCGTCGTGAAGCCTCGGCGCGCTGGAGGCAGGAGAGCCCAAACCCTTCGCACGGTGTTAAGAACCCTTTCGATGGCGTCATGAACATGACTCTGGGCTCCGGGTCCTTGGAGGGCGAAGGCAAGGTGGCTTCGCTGCCGCAGAATCTTGGCCGTGCCTGTGGCTTCCTGACGGAAGGAAAGCGGCTCTTCAGTTGGCTGGCTGCGGAGGGGAGCTTGAACGAGACCATCGTTACGGAGCTCTTTGAGCGGGCCAAGTGGCGCAGGGTGACTCTCGACGGGTCTCGCTCCTTCGTGCTGATGTATCCATTCTTTGGCGTCTGTGGCAGTGTTCTCCTGGAGGATGTGGCGTTCTTGTGGACAAGTGACGATCCGCTGGCTTGCGGGGGCGGGCTCGCTTCTTTTACACACGACCGCTTCAAGCGGTCGCTGGACCTGCGGGAAGCCAACGATGCCCACAACGCGGATCGAGGCCTTCTGCAAGCGCCTGGTTCAGCGGTTTTTGCATGTGCACCGCGCGCACTCCCCGGACGTGCTCCCTGCCGAGAAGTTTGAGCTCGTGAAGGGCTACCCGTTCCGGGTCTACACTCTTGCGGATGAAGCCAAGCACCTGTTTGATGAGACCTTCGACTTTCATGTCGTTAAGCAGAAGGAGCATTACCTGCGCGAGCGCTCCTTGGCGAAGCTACACGGCAAGAAGAAAACCTCAAACTTGCGCTACGCGCTGCAGGTCCATCTTCGGGAGCAGGCTCGGTTGGGTCGTGGTGGAGACAAATGGTTGCAACTGTTGTCGCCGGAGGCCTTGCACTTTGCGAACCACTATCCGGGGCTGCCAGCCTTCAGAATGGAAATAAGCGACCCTGCAGGCAGCTAGCGGCCGCAAACGTGAAAAGTAAATTTTTCGGAGCTTGAAAAGTTTTTCCGATTTTTTCAGCGCCTCCAACGGCTATCCGCGTTCTGGACTCGTACTACAAAATTGTGATTTTCGCGCTGGAGCTGCGGAAGCGTACTTTTTTGTACTTGGCTTGTACTACGAGTCGTGGAAGCGCGCTTCTTGCACTAGGTTTGTGCTGCAAAATTGAGCTTTTCGAGCTGGAGCGTGGAAGTGTACTGGAACGTGTCATTGGTGTTGGAAGGCTCGGGGGCGCAAAATAAACTTTTCGGAGCCTGAGAAGTTTTTCGGCGCTTTAGGCAACTATCCGCGTGCTAGACTTGTACTACAAAGTTACGATGTGACGAGGGATTTAACGAGGCGACAAGGTGACGAGGTGACCACGAATTTAACGAGGCGAGGCGAACACTCCAAAACCTTATTTAACAACGAGGTGACGAGGTAAGATTTATTGTAAATTGCCTAGATGTGTCGCCAGTCGCAGATTGACGATTCTCTTGTGTCAGCCTTCTGACCCTCTGTTTGCAACTTGGAGACTGGCTTGCCTGAATGCATCATAGTATTGGGACCCCCAAAATGGATGGTTTGTTGTTGGTTGTTCCAATAAAAGCACCTTCCAAAAAGTGCGCGCTCAAAAGAGCACACCCTTCTGGTTATATGTTTCGGTTGTGTGGTTTCAAGCATCACCTTTGTAAGTTTAGGTTCATGTTCTCAGCGTGGAAGGTATTGGGCCCCCGGGCTGGGGAAGACCGACACTGGGCAGGGCACCTGACTGACGTACCATGACGTGGGCCAGTGGCCATGGTCATCCACCAAATTACCCTGCTCCTTCAGGTAGATGTTCTTGTATGCCCCAAGCTTTGTTTCAAGTTGGAGTTGGTAAGAGCAATTTCCAAAGCCAGGGTTCCGTTTTTGACTACCCCAAAATAGATGTACACCTCGCAGTTTCCCCTTTGAAAGAAAACAAGCCCTGGGTTGAAGTCTACCTTGTATCATGGGCCCCCGGGGGGGGTGGGTCCCCCTGGATAAGCCCGATAATCCCAGGATAAGCCATAATGAGGGATAGCCCCCCCCTCCCCAGTTTTAAAGTTCCCCCCGGAACGTCCATGGTAACTAAAAAACGGTCCCTGACCAACTTGCTGGTGCTCAGCACACAATGAGGGAACGAAAAAGGACCACCAGATGGATGGTTTATAAGGCTCATTCCATTCTTCATTCCCTGCATCTCTCGCAGCAGCAAGTTTGGCAAAGGTCCGCTCTTTTTTTCCCAGGTCCCTAAAAAAGCAACTCTGAGTTGCCTTTTGCTTGGGGTGCAGATTTGTTGGCTAAAGCAATTCATTCAATTTGTTGGCTAAATTTTTTTTTGGTCCAACTATTTTGGCAGTTTTATTCCATTTGTAAATGGCAGCTTCTACCTTCATTCATTTTGCCCATTCCCTGCATGTCTCGCAGCAGCAATAAAGGTGCAGCCACTTTGTTCCTAGGCCCCTCAAGAAACAACCCTGAGTGGCCTTTCCCTAGGGGTCCAACTGTTTTTGGCAAAAAAAACCAAAGAAAACACAAGGCACTGTGTACCTGTTTTCGATCCAACAACTTCTTGTTGGTCCAACTTGTTTGGCGAAGAAACAATATAGAAGGAGCTAAACAAAGCGCAAGGTGACCAAATTCCCGCGCCCCGAGCCGCGCCCCTCCGTTGCCGCCAGTGTGGAGACGCCGCCGCGGAAGCGAGGCTCAGCGCCTCTGCGGCAAGGCGCTTGCGCCGCAAGCGGGCGGCGGAGCGCGCCAAGGAGGGGAACACGGCCCCGGCGCGGAACATGGGCGCTTGTGTGTGTGTGTGTGTGTGTGTGTGTGTGTGTGTGTGTGTGTGTGTGTGTGTGTGTGTGTGTGTGTGTGTGTGTGTGTGTGTGTGTGTGTGTGTGTGTGTGTGTGTGTGTGTGTGTGTGTGTGTGTGTGTGTGTGTGTGTGTTTTTTCTTCTTTTTCTTTTTTTTTTCCGGGGGTAGTTGGGGGTTGGAGAAAACAAGCTAGGTCCTCCAGTAGTGCCCTTTCAATTTCCTTTTTTGGGGCTTTCTACTGGAGGACCTAGCAAGCGGGGACTGAAGGAAAGCCATTTTTGGGTTTGCCCTAAATTGAGACAAACTCACATTTCCCTTTTTGGTGGTTTTTAACATGGAGCAACGGAAAAGAATGAGGCCTGGCTGGACCACTAAAGTTGGGGCGGTCCAAATCCCCCCGGGTACCACCGGAGCTGGTGCCGAGACCACAACAAGTCCGGCTAGAAACATCACCTTTTTCGCCCATGAAAGGTGAGTGCCCTTGAGTGGGGGGTGATGTTTTAAGGGGAAGTATAGGGAGCCCTGTTTCTTACGTGGACTCAGTTGCCCCTTAAGGACCCGGAAACAAAAGGTGATCACTGTTTGAGGCGACTATGGACGAACTAGTGGAAACCACATTTTCCATTTGCTTCTTCGCCCCCTTGGGAAAAGAAATATGTCTAGTAGTGATATATTTGTTTTGAACTAAAAGCAACAAGGGAACATAAAGAGCAAAAAGTAATCTTAAGCGAATGGAAGACAAGGCCAGGTTCCCCTTCAATCTTTTTGGGGCTTGGATCATCCTAGTAAGCAAGATGTTTGGGGGACTTCGTTTGACTCAGGAAGTAGATATTGCCTAACCCGAGCTTAAACAATATCTTCACAAGGCTTTGCCATTGGTTTGTTCCCATGTGAAGCATTTGTTCGAACATATGAACACCCCCAAGCCACTTTCCGTAAATTAAGCCTAGGTCCCCCAGCTACGTGCCCTTTTACCCCTTTTTTGGGGGGAGGGTTTCCCTACTAAAATAGACTGCAGAAAACAAAAGGTACCCGTATTCTAACCTCTCTACTGCAGGACCTAGAATTGGGTTGGATAAACGCAGCAAGCCAAATCCATCACAGAGGTTTATGATCCCATGTGTAAGCAACCCTGCCCAAGTAATCACATATGCCTGCCTCCCCTAGAAGCAATTTTCTTGCAGGTGGGCGTTGCTTGGTATGCAGTCCCAAGAACTGTGGGAGGTACTGAACAAGCCAATGTTTCGGGCCGTAGATAATCTGCTTAGACAACCCAAGCAACTTGGAGAGGTTTCGAGTTGTTTGAGAAAGACCTGTTTGGAACCCTTCGAACTTACTGTGATTCTTTCTGGCATGGGGCGGGAGAGTCCCAAATTCATACACATGAGGCCCATGTCAACCCCGGATCATGCTGAGGCACCATCCACTTCCCTTGCAACCGTTTTTTTTTCATTCTGAGGCACAATCCACTTCCCTTGCAACCGTTTTTTTTCATTCTGAGGCACCATCCACTTCCCTTGCAACCGTTTTTTTTCATTCTGAGGCACCATCCACTTCCGTTGCAACCGGTTTTTTTCATTCTGAGGCACAATCCGCTTCCCTTGCAACCGGTTTTTTTTTTTCATTCTGAGGCACAATCCACTTCCCTTTTAGGTCCAGAAAAGGGCTGGCCGGGGGGGGATTTTGGCTCGATTCTGGCCCTCTAGGGTTCTACTTAGATCCGTCAACATGAAAATAGACGAGCCCATGGGTTGTCTTTCTGTTGAGGGTGCCCAGCTTAGGTTGTTGTAGTTTTGAAAGGCAAAAGGACGCCAGACATGTTGCAGGCAACTCCTGTTTAGTGCTTTGGATTGGTGTTGGTGGTGGGAATTGAACCCCAGGTTCTCATAGAGGTAAATTGGAACCACCCCCCCAAACCTCCAAACCGCCAAATTCTGAAGAAACCCTCATTTCAGCTATGTCCTCCAAAGGGCCTTGTTTAAACCACACATACCCAGAGTAAGGTAAGCTCAAAAGCTTCCCCAACCCCGCAGTTGTACCCCTCATTTGCAGCTTTGAAGCCTTATCTAGAACCAAATTTGCACCCCTTTGATATTTTTCGTCCTGTTCCAGGAAAATGAAATCCGCCACCAGTCAGGTGTCTCGAGTTTCATTCACCTTGCCGCCGAACCCGGCTGCTTCTTTGTGGTTCTTCAGCGTCCAGGGTTCGCATCCACAGAATCCGCTTTTAACCACCTTGATTTGTTTTGTCCTTGTCCTCTTTGCAGGGACCCCCCCTACCAAGCCCCCCCCCCCCCCCGCCGGCATGTTCCCTTTTGTTCCTGGGGTGTGTTCTGGGATTTGTCGATAAGCCGGGAAGCCAGGGTTCAAAGCAGGTGCATCATTTGTTCCATCACCTGCAACAGCAACAACTTGTGGTTCATGATTTTGTGAATTTGGTTTAAACCTGATACTAATGTATGTTTATCCTTCCAGGGGTATGGGATTTGTTCTCGGGATCTGTTCTAGGGAACCCCCTCCCCCCCTCTCCCCCCGCCGGCCTGTTCCAGGCCTTAGTCCAGGCCGCGTTTCGTTTCAGCCGTCAGGACCAGGGCCAGCTCACCGTAGAGCAGCTCAGGGCGGAGCTCAAGCAGAACCCGGAGCGCGCCCTGCGCCAGCTCAGGGGCCAGGCCGACTTCCGACGTCGACTTCGAGCCGCTGAGTGCGGAGAATTGGGGCCGTGGGGCGAGGCGAAAGCTGGCCTCCAAGGAAAGCCGAGCTTGGGGAAGCCCGGGTTTCTGGTTGTTAGTGTTTTTGTGTGCGTGTGTGTGTGTGTGTGTGTGTTTATTGTCTTCGTCTTGTTTTTTTGTTTTTGTTTTTGTGTTTGTTTGTTGTGTTTTTTTAGAGCCAACAATCAAGTGGGCGATTTGGCTTGTTGTGTTTACTTTCTCACTCCCGATCGAGTTGCCGGACTGAAGTCACTTTTCGGGTTTGGTTGCAATTCTGGTGGTAAACAAGAAATTGGGTGGCTTTGTTTGGCCAGTCCGCTCAGGAAGTGAGTTTTGTTTTGATATAAACAAGGTGAGTACACGCAAGCCCCTTTTCTCGCAAGCGGGCGAGGTCTATTGTTTTCACCACTTTTCTGGAAAAACAACATGCACTTACGCTGCTTTGAAGCTGGCAGATGGTGTCCTAGTAGTGACACCTGCCATCTCCAATACCTCCTGAGGTGTCAAAAGTTTCTCCCGGTTTTTGTTTGGAAAAGACTGCCTGCAACCGGTGGGCCAGAATCAAAACCCGGGTGGATGAAGGCTAGTAAAGGATAATCCCGACCATAAATGGTACCTTCGCCGCCTCTATACATGGTTTTGCCGGTAGGCCATTTGAATACCAATCTGCGGCTGTGACGACCGGAAGAGCATCCAAATCGCGCCAAGAGGCCGTCTTTCAGCATGGCCAGATAGGTGCTCCATTGGAGAGACGTGGACGTGGACAAGACTGGGGCTAGAAAGACGACCATAGATCAAGCAACTCATATGAATCCACTTGCAGATACGGGGGCGAGTTGTTACGGCTCGGAACATGTCAGAACCTTTCCCTCCGGGTCTAGACAGGAGGAGACCCTAGAGGCGCGCCCCTAGGCAAATCAGATGTCAACCATAAAAGGATCTCGAGCCCCTGAAATTTTCCAGACCCGTGAAAACAAACAGCACTCAATCCTTTCTTTTTGGTAGGTTTTAAAGGGACCCCTCTCCTCTTAGGTCCCCCAGTAGTGCCCTTGTACCCTTTTTTGGGGGGAGGGTTCCCCTACTCGAATAGACTACAGATAAAAATCGGGTACCCTTTTTTAAACCTCTCTACTAGAGTACCTAGTCTCTATCTCAGCCTGGCAGGTGTGGCGCCTATCCCGGGATGCTATGGGCTGCCGCCTGGTGCAGGAGAAAACAGCGGTTCCTACCCAACAAAAATCTGCGTACGTGTGTGGCGACCGGCAAAACGAAAAACGAGCTCACGGTGCTAGAAAACAGATTGGATGCGCTTTTTGCGGATATCACCTGTTGTTCCTCCTGCTGGTCCTTTTTTAGTAGTCTCTTTTGTTACTTCCCAGACGCTCCCGATCAATTTAGGGCCCTCAAACAGCCGGGTTTTGAGACCCCCAAACACCTCCGGGGTGTCCAATGGAGGGGTCGGGTCTTCCATTGAAAGCCCCAGGAGCCTCTGGGTTGTGTAACTATTTTACAGCAGATCCACAGATTCGTTTTCTAGAGTGCTGGTCATTGAAAGTCACATTCTTCTTGAAGGCTTTAGAATAGTATATCAAGTGCAGGTGTGTCCTCTTAAGGAGAAGCACCACGAACCTAATGTGGAGAGATGTTTGAACAGGCTATTTGCCCAAACCTCAAGTTCTGATGAATAGACTTGCCTGTTGCTGGTGAACTATTTGGAGGGTTCCTGAAAAGATGTCGGCAGAGATTTGTTCACTTTTCCATGCTTGTTGTTGGGAAACATTCTACATGTTTGCTTATTGTGGTTTAGTAGAAATCCAACCACTTAACTGCTAAGATTTAAATTGTTGCTCCCCAAACCCAACGTCAGCCACGCTTCTGCTCATCCCCCACCAATCAACCATTTTGAGTCGGGCGGTGTAAATTTCGGGCCGGTGGCCAGACGAGTGTGCCAAAGAAAGCTGCTGATGGGTGTGTGTGTGTGTGTGTTGTTGAGGGGAATTATTTGATCCAATTTGTGGGTCCCCTTTAAAGGGAAACCCCCAGAAATCTTCGGATTTTTTAGGGGTCCAGTAGCTTCCCTTGGCGCACGCTGCAAATTCCACTCGCAAGCTGGGGCGATTCTTGGTATTCACAAAAAGCGTTCCACCCTTTGACTCCCTCCCTGAGCTCATGGACAGAGTCCTTTTGGGGAGGATATGCCAAGAACACCACTATGAACTTGTTGATTCTTTGGTTCCAAGAAGCACGATGGCGTGGAATCAACCAAGGGTTTTTCCGTTGGGGTTTCAGCGTCGTCTGCCAAAAAGGCGCATTGACATGGTCCATGCTTCGGAAACGATGCATGAAACCCTCCCCGGTCAAACTTCAGAGGCAGTGAAATTCTAAGTCGGCAGTATCTCAGTGGACGTTTGGGTACATCAGCCAGATGGATGGGCCCCGCGAGTCGCCAGAAAATGAGTCTTGTTCCAAAGGGATAACATCCAAACAAGCCGTTTGATGTAGGACTCGTTTGTTTTAGAGACTTGATGGTTTCCCAAGGGAAATGAATGATTTCCATGGAGCCTACTCCATCTGGGTGTCTTTTTTGAAGGCTTGTTCTCTTTTTTTTATGGCCTAAGGACATCAAAAAGAACACCGCCCAGCCATTCTAGGGGTCTCAAAAAGCAGGACGAGCCATCCATATGGCCGTGGGTCAACACCAATGGTACCATTTTGGGGTAGGCGCACCACCCGTTTTAGCATTTTTTAGTGGAAATTGGGATGTTCACATACACTTCCTTCAGGCCTCAAAAAATGCTGTTCGCGTATTTGGGCAGAACACCATGTTACCCTTCCACTAACATGGCAGCTGACATGGGGTCCCTTCAAGAGGAAAAATGATCTTCCAGGTACCTCCCGACAAGTGCCATGTTAGTGGGAGGAATGGTAGTGGTAAACGCAAAGTTTAGACGTTTTCTGGCCAATCTTTGGTTGACGTTTGCAAACTTTCCTAAAAAGTTCAATCAACTTTTTGGTTGACCTCTGCTCTTTTTGTTAGAACCATCCAAAAAGCTCTTCCCTCCAGACCCGAGGACTTTTTTTTCTCGTCGTAAAGCCGCGTTCGGTTCGGTTCGGTTCGGTTGCCAGGACGTGCTGGAGCTGGGCAGCCGCGAGTCCGT
>CAUJNA010003337.1:533839-599398 GCA_963377175.1 Effrenium voratum
AGATAGATGGCACCCTTCAATGGGGTTGGCGGGGGGAGGGGGGGGATTGGGGAGTTCTTTTTTCCCCAAGTAGTGCTTACAGGTTCTTACGGTAAGAGTTAAGGGCCTGGGTATAAAGTTGTCTTCAATGCGACGGTCTCGCGCGAAGTTGGGGTTCGCGCTGGCGGTGCGCTCTCACTGTGGCGCCGCGCGCGTTGCTCGGCTTCTGCTAACGGGGGCAATGCTGTAAAGGTACGCGCTATGTGTTTCCAGGAAGTCTCGCGCCAAATGTGTTTTTTTGAAGCAAAGTGCATATTTGATGGCAGGGCCGCTACGAGCTGTTGCCAGTGTTGAGATGGTTGCCAGTGCGTAGATTGAAGTTCAAGAGTTGGCTATGTCAAACCTTAAAATTGTGAACTCCATGAGGCCCAAAACATTGGAGCCCTTGGCTGCAAACCATGGGGGCCTGTCTCTGCAACTCCCCAAATTTGGGACCACGCAATAAAACCAACTGAAACCGCATCAGTGGAACGCCAAAGCTTTTCAGCGAGCTGTGCCCTAACTCATCTCCGTTGCCTTCGTTGCCACCGCCGTCTAGCCTGGCAAGTCTGGGCTCTCAGGAAGAGCAACATGAAGCTGCGCGCTAGGTCTCCCTTTCAAGTCCAGATATGTCCAGAGCTTTGTTTGGCTTTGGTCAACCCTTTTTGTTCTGTCTTTTTTCGTAAGGGTTTAATTTGGGATGGCAAGGGAGACAGGGAAAGGGCGATGGCAACAGTCAGCTGGTGAGCTACAAAGGTTCCACACAAACAGCCCTTAGCTGAACAAAATCAATCACACAAGTTCCTGAGCCCTGGGCTCGAAATTTTAGAAAGCAGTGCCGGTGCTGGAATGCCCTGCGCTCCCTGGATCTGCGTGTTGGCATGCGTAGTGTATCTGTCATGTCATTTCACACCCCTGGCAACGAGCACCAACAACACGTCAGGGAAATGTCAAGCGACGCAACCTCGACTTGGTTACGTTGGCAGCTGTTCTGTAGGAGCAAGCCTTCGTTGAAAGACTGCGGGCCCTGAGTCTCAGTGTCTCAGTTTCCTTGCAACCCCGCACCAACTCCAGTTGGCTACTCAAGTGCCCCAGCCGCCGCTGCTCCGTTTTCACTTTCCACAGCGCTCAGCGTTCCATCCACACGCCAAGCCCACACCACAACGCCTTGGCCGGGATCAACGTCAAGCAAGGCCGGTTCCGGAAGCAGGCCAGCTGGGGCCGGGCCCAGGAAGCTTGGGCCCGGGAAGTGTGAAAACCAATCCTGCAAACCGCCCATTTTTGGGGACAGACAAGAAACAGTACTCTTTTCCTTTCTTGTTCCCAGGGCAAGGGGTTCTGCAGTTAAGGCTTCAGCCAACTTGGGCTGGCGTGCGTTTAAAACAGTAGGGGGTCCGCTCATGCATTTTCGGAACTCATTAAGAGGTTGATCACTGCAATTCAGACCGTTTTGTTTTAGGGTCGGCTTTGCACTTTAGCTACCACCTGTCAATACCCCGATAAAATCAAAGACTCGTGACCCGTCTACCACCTCTGGCTGCGCGGGTGACTGATCGCATTGAACCGGGGGGCAAGGTTGGTGACATGACTTGAGTGAAAGCCTGAGATGTCTGAGTTTTTGGGTGTCGCTGGTTTCCTTCAAATTTAGAATTTGGTTTCTGCCCTTTTAGCAGATGAGCTTCAAGAAGTGAAGTGAGAGTATGGTTCGCAACATGGCGATCGGCGCTGCATTTCGGATCTGAAACAGTGCTTGAGCAGCAGCATCCCTTGACATGGATGCAATCGCTTGACGCAGCATCGATTGACGAAACAGCTCACACTTTCGCTTGACGCAATGCTTCATGAAGCAACTCACGCCAGGATGTTTCATGAAACACACTCACTGCACTCCTGACTTGGAGGAGGCGTGCCCAAAAGATCAGGTACTCAGCCTGCCGAGAATGAAGCCCGCTTTCAGGGCCTTGCTATTGATACTGCAAAGTTCTTTGATCGCGTCCCAGGGCCTGCTGAGATGACGATAGCGCCCAGCAGCTGTCGCTCCTGGGCGAACTTCGCCACGGAGCTCCCTGTAGCTGCCATCATGCTTGACCAGTGCGCGGTGGGAATGTCGGCAGCCGCATGGTGGCGAAGCGATGCTCCTCTCCTGTGCCGCTTTGTTTGGGACAAGCTCCACCGGGTGTTTTTGTGTTTTTGTTATTTTCGCCCTTCAGGCTGTGGTGGACGAGGGACAGCTCCGTCAAGAAGCCTGGCGTTCGCTCAGCGCAGAGCTATGCGCGGCTGGCTGAGCAGCAGTGGGTGCAGCTGCTTGCGCACCTCGTCAGTGCAAATATTGTGTGCTTTGCCATTACTCCAGTTTGCCAGGCATCAGTTGTTGCCCCTCCGGAGGAGAGACGTTGATCAGAGGAGCAGGGGTCACTGCAGGTCACCAACTTTCATGGGCTTTTGCCGTTGTGGAGTGCGCCACGTGGGCCAACAATGTTGTCCAATGTTTTGTCCTGGTTCGGTAAATGCTGGCGCAAGACCAGCAGGAACCTTTCCAGGCTTGGAGTTGTTGACCACCTTTTGATCAGGGACTCAAATAAACATGGGCAACAACTTGGGCTTAATGTGCAGCCAGGTTTTCCAAAGCACTTTGCCATGGCGAGCCGCATGCAAGGCATGGTCATCATGATGAGGGGGGAGGTTGGCGCTGGTGCCACAGAGCGGCGAAGCGGGGGTGCTTGTGCCTGGAGGATGAGTCGGCCATGGGTTACAAGCTCGTACCCCCAGTGAACATCCCAATCACCTTTGTAGCTCACCAGCTGACAGTTGCCATCGCCCTTTCCCTTTCTGCACCCTTGCCATAACAAAATAAAACGCTTCCGAGAAGAAAGGGAAAGAAAAAACGGTCCAAAGCCAAAGCTCTGGACATCTCTGGGCTGCAAAGAAACACCCAGCGCGCACCTGAAATCATGGACTAACTTGAAACAAGTGGAACCCAGCTCCCTTTCACCCTGACATGCACTCTGAGAGCCTAGACTCGCCAGGCTGGATGGTGGTGGCGACGAAGACAACGTAGTTTGTGAAGATGAGTCAGGGCACGGCCCGCTGAAAACCTTTTTTCGTTCAACTGATGCGGTTTCAGTTGGTTTTGTTGCGTGGTCCCAAATTTGGGGAGTTGCAGAGACAGGCCCCCATGGCTTGTAGAGACCGGCCCCAATGTTTTGGGGAGCTTCAGCATGGTGCTCCTGCCACCCCCGGCTTTGCTTTTCAAGTTCAGCCAAACTAAGGCAGCCTTGTGGAGTTTATTCCAGGTTTCATGATTGACATAGACGTTATTGAGCCAACTCCTGAATTTCAATCTACGCACTGGCAACCGTCTCGACACTGGCAACTGGCTTCTTTTGATATTCGCGATCAGAAAATCAAAGCACAATCAGCAGAGGGCAACACAAAGCCAAAAAAGGAACTACAAATGCCATCCAGACACTTCAGGGAACATGAAACACCCTAATACAAATGAAGCACTCAAATAGCATGGCGCTGGCTTTGATTGCGCGTGTCAAAGCGCTCTCGCTGTCGCGCCGTGCGAATGTGTCTTGAGCTCGGCGACCCTCTGCGGCGATCGTGCGCGTCGAAGCGCTCCCAGGTCCTGTAGGTGAGCCACGTCCCCCAAACCGGCTCAGGTTTTTCTGAAGGTTGGTAAGGAATTATCTTGCTGGTTTGCAGGTCGGTATTCATGTTTTTGTCAAAGTGTGCTGAATCATAATCTGAATGGTCCCTAAGTATCCCAAGTCATCTCCCCCCATGGCCATGCGTGTCGCCGACCATAAATAGGTGTGGCCGCGGTTTTCATTCTTTGCACGGTGTTGGATAGACCAATTGAATACAACTCAGGCTCCCCCATTAAGGTGTCGGTTTTTGAAGGTACCGTTTCCGTGGCTTGAACGGAAACCCATTTTCAAGGAAGACCTTCACCAAAAAGACGGACGACAGGGCATCAGTGGAACTTTGGACTACTACTCTCCACAGATTCCCCCTTTTGCAGCCCTGCAAAGGAACCCATTTCCTTTACCACTCGACACATGGCCCTGGGAATGGGGGCATTTGTGCTACTTGTGTGATTGGGGAACCTCCTCCTCTAATTGAGCATTTGGCCATCGGGAAGGCATTCCAATGGTATCATAGAATAGAGGCATTCCAACCGCACCGTTTGCTGCCACGAAGGCATTTCAGTATCTCGTTTTCATTGGGGAATCTTTGTTGCCCCCTTGCAAAAAGACCCAGTTTTTGCGTGGCTTTTGTACTGACCTCCCGGCGGTTTTTGCTTTTGGCAGAAAAGTGGGGGCGCCGTTTTTTGCACGCTGAAGTTTGACTCAGCAACAGCTAACTTAGTGCCTCGGGAAGCTCCATCCGATCCCGTTTAATTCCCTGGGTGGGTTCCTTTTCTGCCGAGTGGGCAGGCAACTTGGAATGGTTCCCCGTTCCACATACCTTCTCTACTCTTGACCTCGCATTAAACAAAACAAATGACAGGGTATTTTATGAAAGTGTCTAAGGACATTTCCAAAGAACTTTTATGCTATCTGGGAACGTATTTTTGCACTTTAGCTTCTTGGTTGAAATAGCTGGGATTTTCGATTCTCACTTCCTGAGTTCCTGGACTTCATACTTTTTGGGAAGGCCATATTAGTGGCAAACAAAAAAGTGGGCGGAAGCGAGCATTGGACCTTTTTTGCAGAGGGGTCCTTTCTGCAACCACGGCAAGGGACCCCTCTTCCGATCGTCGGGGAGGGTATAGAAGAAAGTTCAAAGGATGTTCAACAAACATATTGAAACAAAGTGGGTTATTGAAACAAGAGGGGGTAATTGAAAGGGCACATTTTGAAAGGGCAATTAAAAAACCAAGTGTCAAAGGGTACAGTACCGCATCCCCAAAAAAAACACTGGTCGTTTTTTTGTTTTCTGTTTTTTTCTTTCTCGGGGGATCCCCAGGAAACCGATGGTTTCTTGCTTATTAAACAAGACTGGAAGAAGTGCGAAAGAGTACAACAGTTCTTTTTTTGGACAGGATTTTTTCGGGGTGTTTGAAAGTCCAAAGGAAGCGGCGACTTGGGGATCAAGGGGTTTATCCCCAGCCCCACTTCTGTGATACCAGGGGATCTCCCCCTTTATTTGGGGGTGTTCGTCTTCGGGAAGCCCATTCTGTTGTATCACAGATTCGTGGAATCCATTTCCCGCACCGAAACCCGAATTCGCTTCGTTCCCATCTTTGGGGTCGGCCGGGTCAGGCTTCGCCTGCCGCATTTTCTGTCGACTATTGGAGTTCTGTGGCTCCAAGACCTCGCGGCTGGTGGATGAATTGCTCCTCGAGGCGACGGTTTACATTGATTCTGACGGAAGTCTGGTTCACCGGTTTGGACAGGGGATGCGGTTAGCCCCTTCACTTGAGTCACTCCATTTTAGTGGTAGAACAAGACAGTTTGGTGTTTCTGGCCACGCAGGGTTTCCTTCATGTTCCTTTCAAGCTGAGCTACACGGCTCTCTCAAGGCAGGGAACTCCGGAGCAAGCAGAACACTCGCTTTTAGTGGGAATTCTTCACTTTTTGGAGGGCGCACCCAGGATTTATCCATCTCGGGTCAAAAAACAGGCAGTTGTTCCATGGCGCTTGGCCGCCCAAAGCTGTGGTAAGTTGGATAATAAACCCAGCAAAACCAATCAATGTTGAAATAGGCCCCTGGTTGATTTATGGGGGGTCCACGACAGGGTAACAGCTTGCAACGGTTCGATTTGGTTTGATTAGGTTCGCATTTCTGGTGCATGCAGCGATGCAGCGCCCGTAATTGGGAACTCATGCTCAAGATGCTTCCACCATTTGTTCATAACTTGCGCGCGAGACGACGACAATACATGTTTTCCGGTGTGCATTGCACAGTTTTGCTGTGTGCTTGGTATTTAGTTGAGGCAGTCGCTTATTTCACAGCTAGCTTGATGTTCCTGAGGCTCGGGGAGGGGTTCAATACTGAGGTTTGAATATTTGTTGGTTTTGGGCACGCTGCGATTCGCCTGTGAGTGTTGTTCCCCATTCAATAGCGTCCAGCTGCAGGACCTAATGCTCTAATCGAACATGTCCGTGCGTCCGTTGTTGCGGCGTCGACCACTTCGCCGCTAATTTTGACCATGTCTTTTCACTTCGAGTCAGAACAGTTGTGCAACGCAACAGGGAAACCAGCAATTCCTGGTTTTCTAAGAGAGATTCCACTGCCAAACCGGTTCCCCCCCCAAGGGAAGACGTGGAGATCCACTACATGATATGATTCATTGTTTTTTATTTTATCTTCATTTGCAACGTAATTCAGTAAGTCCAATGTGTCAGCACTGTCCAATATTTGAGGAGCTGTCCGCACTTGCATCCCTAATCAAGATACACTTTGATATACAGCCACGCAAAGTGGGTTGTATTATATCCCATTTTCCCTTCGGGGTAATTGACACCCTGTGATTGAAAGCAACACACAAAGCGCAACAGATAATTAGAGTCTGGCTAGCCCTGCAATAAAAAACATAAATCGAGTGATTCTTGCCTGAGATTGGGCACCATGTTGGCTTTGGATGGCAGGCTCTGAGCACCGTTTTTTGGTTTGGGCTGGCTGGGGGGGGGGGGGGGGGAAACTGACCCGCAACGCCTCAAAACGCGCAAAAAGTGCACTGTCAGGGACCCCTGTTCTGTTTTTGGTTCTTCCTTTTTTGGGGGAGACTGACACCATGGGAAGACCCGCAACGCCTCAAAACCTTCTGTTTGTTGTGTGTGTTTTTTTTTGGGGGGGGGTGGGGGGGTGGGGCTTCCTTCTCAAGGCTCATTTCGGGCCTGTGTAGGTGGGCAGCCTTTGCAGCCACAGCTTTGCGCACCACGTGGTGCAGTCCATTTTGGAGCACGGGGAGAAGAGGCACAAGAAGATCATTGCCCAGGCGTCGCCGCAAGAAGAAGAGCCTCCTCCAGCCACAAAAAAAAACGCTTAATTCTTGCATCCATTTGGCAGTGGTTGTCAAAACCGTTTTGGAATCCCATTTTGGTAGGTGAATTCACCCCCCAGTTTAGAACCCATTTTAGTGGTTGGATCGGGATGTTCACTGGGGGATAACCGGGCTTTTGACCCATGGCCATTTCTCTGGGTGGTTCAACTGGCCATCCGGTTTAACTGTTTTTTTGATCTTTGTAGTTGGTTGGGTGGTAGTTTCCGAATTTAATCCAACAGTTAAACTTTTAGCAGGGGATATGAGGACAGATTTGATCAGCCGATATGGTGTGTGTGTGTGTGTGTTTGAAGTGGTGCAGTGGAAACGGATGTGACATGTTGATTTGTCCAGTGCCGAAGCTCCAGGTAGGTCCAAGCAAGGCTTCGGGCAGCACCAGTCCTTCTGCAAAGAAGAATGGCGAGCTCACCCGATCCGGGGGTAAACCGAGCGAAAGCCAAAGATGCTCTGGGTCCCTTAATTCAGCTTTTGGAGTTCTAGTAAAATTGGCAGACAATCCTTGAGCATTTCGCCAGATTATTTGTCCCTTGTGGTTCCCACTAAGGGTTACTGATTCGGAATGCCTCACTTGCCCAAAGCGAATCGGCCTGTTGACCTTTCGGTCCAATTTTGGTCCACTTTTAGCAACACTTGCAAAAGGTTCACCTTCTATTCCTAGTTCCTTTGGGCAAGTGAGATGCCCCGACCCCGTTTTGTACCACCCAGATCAGTCAACCATGCTTTCTAGGTCCCCCAGGGGAGGGTTCCTCTACTAGAATAGACTACAGAAAAAGTTGGTACCCTTATTCTAATCTCTCTACTGGAGGACCGCCCGCTTTCCTTCCCCGCCCGCTCCAGCCTGAGAGCGTGGTTGGACGACAAGTTCTTGGATGGCTTGCGTGTACGCAGCTCGCGTCAGCAGCACGCATACGCAGAGCTGGAGAAACAAGTTGGACCTACAACCCCGAGGAGGAACAAACATGATACCACGCATGGCATCAGGTGGCATCACTTAGCCGTGGTAGCGCCAGCAACAACTTTCTAGAATTGACCAGCTGGAATTAGTCCCGCCATATTGGTTCTAGCTGTGAGCAATTATGTCCAGCAATCTTGTTTTGCCGGAAAGACTTGACATGTAAGGTGACAACGCTCATGAAACTGTAGAGCCTTTGCTGAGCTACATCTGGCATGGAAAGAATACCGATCACTAGTTCACCATACTTGGAACTGGGGGAAACAGCAGCAGGACAGCACAGCAGCAGCAGCAGCAGCAGTAGCAGCAACCACACGAGTTTGCTCAAGGTCCCGCTGTCTTGGGGGATCTTTGCTTCAGGGGAACGTGAAATGTAGTTTCTCGGCCCACGCTAATCACAGAACATCAAACATGTCTGACTCTGTTCCATATTGGGTATGTTTTTTGTTTGGGGGACTCCCATGGCTTCGGTTTCCCTTTTGGTTTCCCTTCAAAGCACGAGAAGGCGAGCCAGCCAAATCTAGTCTACCCTGAAATGCCCATCTCGTTTTTGGAGGATGCCCCAGGTTTGCCCTGAGAAAACTTTGACATATTTGCGGTGAAGCCCAGCCCATTTGGTTGCTTTTTCTTTGCCCATACTTTTTGGCTACCCGGTACCCTTTTCGCCCTTTTTGGGGGGGAGGGTTCCCCTACTAAAATAGACTACAGAAAAGTTGGTACCCTTATTCTAATCTCTCTACTCTGGAGGACCTAGTTGGTCTACCAAGGAAGCCAAAAGGGGATGGCCGAGATCACTTTTTCAGACACCCTAGCCCAAGTCTCGCGAGGCCCTTTGGCGCAAAGCATCGCTTTCTCCAGTTTCGAAACCGGAGCGAAATTGCACTGCGAGCATTCACAAGTTCTGTCAAGAAAGGCGAGGAACAATCGCAATCAAACAGAGTATTGGACTCTCTCTATCTCTCTGTATGTATGTATATATATATATGTATATGAACAACTGTATAACAATCAAACCGAGTATTGGACTCTCTCTATCTCTCTCTCTCTCTCTCTGTATATGTATGTATGTGAACAACTATATAATATGGATCTATACATTGTTTTGCTCAGCACTCGCCTTCTTGAACATGCTCATCTTGCGACTTGTTGGCTTTCATGCGACCCTGCAGAGTATTTGTGGTCGACATGCAGCAAACAGTGGCGAATAGTGCGCCCTAATCAAACACTAGGCCCTCGAGTAGTGCCCTTTTACCCTTTTTTTGGGGGAGGGTTCTCCTACTAAAATCGACGAAACAGAGAAAGTTGGTACCCTTCACCTGTGGCGTTGTCCTTTTCTATCGGACCTCCCCCCTCCGGAAAATCAGAATCATAATGATAATGGTGTGTTTCCTTCTGGTTTCCCTTCAAAAACACCAAAAGGGGCTACCCTCGAAAAAGTCGAACCAGCCTTGGGCTTTTTGATAGCGCCCCCATTGTGATTGGCAATGAGAGGAACTGGTTTCCCCGTTTTCCGAGAACTCAGTGGCACTCCATTTTAGCTAGGTCCCCTAGTAGTGCCCTTTTTCCTTTGTTTACCCTTTTTCGGGGAAGGTTTCCCTACTAAAATAGACTACAGAAAAAAGTTGGTAGGACCTAGTTGGTAAGAAAACGTTTGTCGGGTTCTTCTTGGGGGCAACTGAGAAACACGATGATCATAGGTGTCCTTTTTGGTTGGTTTGCTTAAAAAATAGAGGGCCCTGGTTTAGTTGGTTTATTCCATTTATTAGGGCCATCTAGTTTTCCAAAAGGCCACCTATGACGATGATCGTTCGGGGGCCTCGTTTGAGCCCGTTCCGCGGCCGAAGCTGGACAGGCCCTGCTGGAGGACGCGTGGGGCTTTGCCACCCACAAGAACTCGAGCTACCTCATTGAGAAGATGCTCCTCTTTTGTGAGGAGGAGGAGACCTATGGAGTTGGGTTTCTTACTCTCTGAGTTTCTGGATTTTGAACATTCTCGGAATTTGGAGGTTTTTGAGTTTCTGGACTTTGAACATTTTGGATTTGGACCATAGTGGTAAATATGAATGTGTTTTGGGTTTCAGTCTGGTTCTCAGAGTGATATCTTGCCCTGCAGGCTTTAGGGTCTCGTCTCTGCCCAGTTTTTTGCTTCGGATGCGGTTTCCGGGTAGCCTCCCTCCCACCAGCATGGCACCTGACAGGGGGTCCCTTCAAGACATTGATCTTCCAGGTACCTTCCGGGTGCCTTCTGTTAGTGGGAAGGGCATCCATGGAACCTGACTGGAGACTCCTAAAAGAAGCAAATGTTGTTCCAAAATGGAAGAAGGGGGTTGGGGGTGGGGTGGGGAGGCACTCCATGTGTTTGTTGTTCTTTTTTCTTTTCTTTTTTTCCGGTACGGGCACTCCGATCGATGTCGTGCTTCGCGAGGACCAAGAGTCGCTGATCGCCCAGCTGGGCAAGCCGGAGACGTTGCTGGAGCTGTCGACCACGCAGTACGGCAGCTACGTGGCACGGGCCCTAATGCAGGATGCCCGTGTGGACGTGCCTTGGATTCACTGAGGGTGGCTCGTCTTTTTTTGTGCTTCCATTTGCTTAAGAAGATGTTGTTGTTGTTTTTCCCTGAAGGGAAGTTATCTGGAGATATTTTTGTCCAGAGCACCTAAGCAAATGGAAGTGTGGGTGCCCCCCTTAAACCAAACGGAAAACACCAATTTCTGACTGTCCCCTAAAACCACACACACACACACCTAAACCAATTTCTGCTGGGTCCATGGAGTGAGTCCAGGGGTTCCCTCGAAAACTGCCACCTAAGGGTTAGCATGTCAGTTGTATCAGTGATATGAGATGTTCAATTAAACATATCGACAAATGTTGGCATATTAGCCATGTTAGCCACATGACCAGCAGATCAGCAGACTAGTTATACTAACAATGTTAAGGGTGAAGCTGTGGATATCAATTAAATTCGCAGCAAGAGTTTTCGGCTCCCTTGAGCAATTGCTTTGTAAAAGCAAAGGTTTGGGGGGGGGATAGTGATACTACGGTGGCTGTGGGGCACGTAGTGGTTTGGGGGGTAATTTGTCGCCTTCTTAGACTGTCCCACAAAGCCAAAACCAGACGCGCAGGGCCAAGATGTTCTGCATGACGATTTTCTGGTCTTCTCCAGACCTGTGAACGATTCCCTGCTTAATTCCCGAGGAAACTCGTTCGGAACCGCATGGGTGGGAGCTAAGTATAACATGTCCTAGTCGGGTCTCACTCCCTGATTTCTGGACTTTCTTTTTGGTTTGGACCATTTTGTTGACAAGTATAGACTTTGTTTGGCCCGTCAACGAACGTGAGGGGAAAACCCCTCGAAAAGTAGTCTGAACTCTCTCTATTATATACTAAAAGGGGACATCAACCAGGGGTTCTACTTCGATCCGGGGCTCTCATTATCGTAGATAGAAGTAGAGACCAGGAGCAGAGATCGTTTTGGCACTCGAAGTCCACACTCCCATGGCATTTCACCAGAACACCTGGAAGCCCTTGATGCTCAAAGGCCTTTCTCAGCTTCCTTCTGGCCCATTTTGCCACACAAAAGGTGGACAATTGATCGACCCCCTGGTGAAGGATTCCTTAGGTCGGCCATTTTCTCAGAAAGGTAGCAAAAAGACACCCCTGCTCTGGATTGGTGGTTTGGAGGCTGTGGTTTCCCAGTTCCTCTTCTTGGGGGAGTTGCCCTCAAACAACACCACACCCACGTTCTGGCCATGAGTCTCCGGACATGCTTGCGCGAGAGGCCCCTTTTTACTGCAAGCCTTTCCCAAGGTGCTCGGATCGTATGGCTGTGTGTTTGTTTGATTGGGTTTGAAGGCACGTCAAAAGGAAAACCACCTAAAGTCATCGCCTTCTTGCCCGAAAGGCAAGACTGGATACGATGGCAACTGGAACATGGAACCTTCTGTTTGGGCCGCAGGTTTGGAGAAACGCCAGAGCTCGGTGTTTGCAGTTGTTCCGCTTGACCAATGGCTTTGGGTCAAGCCAATGGTACTATTTTAGGGTAGGTCCACCACCCATTTTAGTCTAGTTTAGTGGGGATTGGGATGTTCACTGGGGGTACAGGCTTTTGACCCACAGCCAAGTGAGGAATCTTATGGATGAGCTAATCAAACCCTGGCCTTACAAGCTGCCATGGCATTTTAGATCACACCGAGGGCTTCGGAAGTTTCCGTGAGAGGTATGGCCTCAAGACTTAAGTTGTTTTGCCAGAGGCCCTTGGGAACTGTGCAGTCCGAAAAGTTGCTTCGCGAAGGGTGAAGGGCTTCTCTGAGCACGTCAACCCGCGAACCCCCCGAGTCCATGCCGAAGGGCCCGCAGGAAGGCAACCAATCGCCGTTGTGCAAGGGGTAACTAAGTTCGGACGATGGCCGACCGATCCGCGCCTAACATTAAGATGGAGCCGAAAAAGCACGGGTCCCGAAAAAGAAGATTCCGCTCTAGCACCCCGCAACGAGGGGTTTTCTCCATGTCCAACTCCCCAAGTATCGAAAAATCAGTTGTTGGGTGCCGGGACATATTTGTTGGTTTCCAGGTCAATCTGGCTGTGGGTCAAAACCAATGGTACCTTTTTGGGGTAGGTGCACCACCCATGTCAGTCTATTTTAGTGGGGATTGGGATGTTCACTGGGGGTACGATTTGGCTTTTGACCCATGGCCATCTCTGAATCTGGGGAGTAGCTCGCATCCGCGCCAAGGCGGATGCAGCCTTGCGCCTGATGGCAGCGCACAAAACAGACTTGGCGGCGACAAAGCATGGCCACCGGTTCTTAGCAGATGTGGGCTTGGCAGAGGAATGACTCTCCCCGCGGAAAATGCGATGCATGAGACTTGTGGGCCACTGCCCGTTGAGGCGATAACATGTCTGCCCGTTGCGGCGTGAATGGCGTAGTTGTGGTGCTATGGTGTGGCATCATAGCTCGCATGTACAGACTGGCTGACCGAACTTTTCTTGACAGACACAGACCTTTTTATAACCTGTTGCCTTGCCTCGCATTGGACGGCCGAGCATATCTTGCACGCACACTTGGTGCGGTGTTTCCTCCAAGGAGTTGGACATCCGTAGCAACTCGGTGAGCCACTACGACATGTACAGCGCACGTCCGCAACGTCACCATGTGGCCGGCAGAAACAGAGAAACAAATTTGTGTGCCGCAGGTAGCCCGGGGTCGAACACATCACATGCAGAGTTTATAGCACACAACCCCCTTACCCCTTAAGCCTTCTCCAAGAGATGTTCACTACCCCTCAACCCCTACCCCACCCGTATATTATATATATATATATATATCAGAACGAAAGGTAGTTCATGGGGGGGGCTCACCCTGCATATAGTATACACACGTATTTTTTTATCGAATCGAGTGGCTATGTAATTAGTTCTTCATTGCAATTATGCCTCACTTTCCACTGTCTTCGCCTGGAAAGGTCGCTCCACCTTGACCCTCCCGGGTTCTTACCTGGGGCTTGGGCTGGAAACGGCGGGGAGCCAAAGGGCCTTGAGGGCAAAAGAGAGCCCATGGCCACAACGACAACCCCCGAGGCCTCAAACCCCAAGGAAATATCGGAGTGAAGGCGTTTGAGCAGATTTAAGGCTAATTTACTTGGTGGTTCCCAGCCAGCCAGACGTCTTTTTTCGCTGTTAGTTGGTTTGGCGGTTTCCACTGGAGCACTAGTTGAACTTTCAGATGTGGATCTAAGCACAGCCCAGATTCCAGATGGCAGGTTTGATTCTATTTGTCTCATCCAGGGCTATGTTTTGGGCGTCCGGTCCATCGGTGTGTAAGTAGGACATGTTTTTTCCGAATCAGCCCGCCATGGCTTCATGGACCAACTCGTCGGCCCTCATGAAAAAACAAAATCAGGACCCGGAGAGAAGAGGGATAGGGATAGGGATAGCCAGAAGTAGCTGCCCATAGGAGTTGCGCCCTCGTTTTTCGCTTTTTGCTTCGGCTCGACCAAAGGCCGCCGTACTTCCAGGCGCGAGGATTCGCAGCGGCCGGTTTGGAGGGCTGGAGTCTCGAGAGGTGCGTTGATCCAGCAAAGGACATGGCCGTTCTGTACGAATCGAAGCAAACTCCTAGGTGCCCCATAGTGCCCTTTTGCCCAAATTGCCCTTTTTTGGGGAAGGGTTCCCCTACTAAAATAGACTACAGAAAAAAGTTGGTACCCTTATTCAAACCTCTCAAATCTGGAGGACCTAGCCTCAATTGACACACTGGTGTCTTTTCTCAAGGGCACCCCAAGATGGTGGTGGTTCTTTCGGCTTCAATCGAAAGCCTTCAAAAGGGGGTACCTTCAAAAAGGACACCCCCCACATGTTGCCGGCCAAGCACAAGTACCAAACATCAGACATGCCGGGGTTAATAGCACGGAGATCGGAACGGCGACGAACACCTTCTAAGATGCAGAAAACTCCCAGTTTGGTGGCTACCCCACTGGGGTTTGGCAGCCGCTACATTCAACAGGGCTCCTTAAAGTTTACATGTTGCCCATTTGAAACATGGCTTTTTCCATCCAAAATAAAAGGACACCACCATTTACAAGGCAATATTCCTGTTCAAAAACAAGCCTGGCCAATTCTAAAGTTAAGACCGTTCCCACCCCAAGGGCTCGAAAAAGAGCCACTATGACTATATTTGCCCGCTATAGAACGGGTACATGTCTTGATGTTCCCTTCGGTGATGGTTTGGGGCAAGTGGAACCTTTGTAGAAATTGGCAATGTTTCTCACACGGTGAAGCAATTGAAAGGGTGTCCATCGATGTCCGACCTATTTGCGCGTTTGTAGCGACCAACCATTGGAGGAGTCAAAGGATGTATTCCAGAGAATCTGCGTTCTTTGAATATATGTTCTGGTCTCTTGCCAGAAAGAGAGGTGTTTAATTGGAAGGACTTTGGTGTTTGGTGGAAGGGCGAGGGTGCTGAACGGTAACTTTGAGTTGTTCTACACCAAACCATCAGGGGATGGGTATTTGTCATTTTGTCCATACTGATTGTTTAACTTCACACCCAGCCTTTGCAGAGGGGTGTTCCATGGCAATTTGGGAGGAGCCAAGTTCATTTCAACTTTGAATTGTGGCTGTTGCATCTCTTTCGAGAAGGACGCAACTGGTCGGGTTTTTCTCTCACTGACTACTTGTATGATGAGATCCTGATTGAACCAGTGAACCTCATAGATAGGTGTCCTTGCTTTAGGGGAACACCATCTCTTCTTTTCTTGGGGGGGCCCTCACTCCCTGAGTTCATGGACTTTAGACTTTTCGGGAAGCCCATTTTCGTGGTACAGACCAAGTCGCTTCCTTTTTTCTCCGGCCAAGTCACTCTTTTCGGAAGCGAGGGTTCCTTTAAAGAAAACCGGCGTGCATGCCCACTGCTGACCGAACGGGACGGGCAGTTCGGGTGTTGCCATGGGCAGGTTCTTGTTCCCGGCCTCCCAGTGCTTCCTGCGTCAGGGCCCCAGTGTTCCCCTTTTTTAGGTTCGTCGGCTGAGAAATGTCATGGGCTGCACCGGTTTTGGTTTTTGATGCCCTCAGATCGGGGCTCGGTCTTTTTCCAAGAGGTCGGACCCTAAGAGATGTTTTCCCCGGCGACGTTCCCTTTCGCGGAGCGGATCGAGCGGAGGTGTCAACCTTTGGTTCCACAGGGTGATCACAGCCACGTGATCAAAACCGAAACCCGGGTAGATGATCCGGTTAAGGGGCAGTCGCCGGAAAGAGAAAGGCGGAGATCCGCCGTTCTAATTCTTGAAGCATGGCTCTGGGTTCACCATTGTTGTACCAGGTTTTGATTGTGACTCACCTTTTCTTTGTGGGTGCTTTGGGCTGGGAAAAGAACAGCCAACCATGTTGGGGTGCAAATCCACGTCTTCCGTTTGCTGAAACGAACATGTTTCTAGTTTCCCCTGATTTCAAAGGGAATCGATTTCACTCCTGGAAACGGTTGCCCATTTTTTCCACGGGCTTCAGCAAATGGATGTCTAGGTGCAAGTGAGAGTCACATTTGTTTTCGACTTCGGGACTTAAAGTCCGCGGGGTGTTTCGCTTTAGCCTGAACCTTTCCGGAGCTGACTTGTTTTTGGTAACATGGGGCCAGCTGAAGCTTCCCAAGCCGAATGACGTCCCATTTATGAACCCTGGTATGACCCCGTGGGTTACTTAACTGTTGGTTATCATGTAGTGGGACATTAGCCCTCATGTCGGGCCCAAAAAGAAACATGGGGTCATACCTGGACCTATAAAGTCAGCCTTTGACTTGCGATCGGTGCGAGAGATGCAGGGAATGAGAGTTATGGAATGACCTGATGACCCCAAGAAAAACCATCCAACTGATTAGTTTCCTTCATTCGGGAATCCCAAAACGGTTCATTCCAACGCATTCCCTATCGCAGCGATCGCAAGTTGAGCCTCCTTCTTCCACCTGCCTTCCGAGATGAGGCTCACAATTCAGCCGTTTCGGACCGTGGATAGAGTTGAGTAAGAAGCAGGCGTCCACCTGCCTTCCAAGATAAGGCTCACAAGTCAGCCATTTCATTTTCTGGGACTGATCGTTTCGCGGCGTGTGCTTTTGTTGAGTTGTTTGCTTACGAACTGTTTGTGGGACTGTTGCGGAAGCTGGAAGGGCCAGGGCTTGCTTCGCGGATGCGTCTTGAGCATGTAACAAGCATTCGCGCCATCCTGGTGGGATCTGTGACGAACGAACCGCCTTGGCCTTTTGGCCTTTGAAACGGCCACTGCTTCCGAATACCTTCGTCTGAAGTCCTGAAGGTCGGCGCCCAACGAAACCAATCATCGAAGCCCCTTGTAAGTGAAGATGCAGAACAACGGATTCCAAGAAACCGCTAGCTTTCCTGGCACAATGTGTGTAACATCCGAAAGCCCATGTGTTAGACACGAATTTCGGGCTACCCAATTGAAGACAAGCGTGGCTTGCAACTGCCGGCAAGCTGCGAATTTTGAGATGTCTGTTATTGCATTACTTAGTGCAATGTAGGTGTAAATGATCCTTGTGACAAAAAGCGCCCCAAGGTAAGGAAACTGCAGCTGAGGAAGCAAGCACCAATGCCCTAGGAAGCGACGGTTCAAGCCGAGCTTTTCTTGGAAGAGTCGGCACTCCAACCGGGATTCACAGCGCCCATGCTGGCAAATTACGGGGGTGTCTTTTTTAGGGGACACCCAAAATGACGGTTTTCCTTTTAGTTTTTTCCTTAAACAGACACAACCAACAAAAAAAAGGGTACCAACTCCAAAAAAGACAGGCCCCTAAAGGGTCTGTGTCAAACTAGGGGCCAATCAAAACCAACCCAAAAAAAGACCCTTTTGTCACCTCAGCAAGTGGGGTTGCAATCCCGCGAGTCGTTTTTGTTGGGGGTTTGTGGAGGTTGCCCTTCAGTGGTTTGGATTAGTGGCTTGGGGATTTGAACTCTGGTTCTTGGATTGCGGGCCAATGGGAAACCAGCCCCAAAACCACTGAACCACCAATCAAAACCAAAAAGTAGCGGGAAACTGATCGTTTCAGGTAGATCACCCATGATTCACCCAGTTCGAAGTAGGCTGGCATGAGCTCAGCGCTATTGGTTGCGGATGAAAACACATTTCCACTCGAGCCGCGAGGTCCTACCCTTGGACTGGTTCCGGGACCCTTGGGCATAGCGTGAGACAATGCAACACGAGGTGCTTACAGTTGCAGGTTTGGTCGTCTCTTCTAGGTCCCCCAGCTAGGTGCCCTTTCTCACCCAACTTTTTTGGGTGGAGGGTTCCCCTACTAAAATAGACTACAGAAAAAAATGGTAAATAGAGATCCTGAAACAAGTTGGTACCCACGCCAAGAGGGCTGGTGCCATATGTGTTTCAGCCAAAGGACAGGGAAAAACTCTGAGGCCATCAGTAGCCCACGGTGATCCGCGAGGCGGATTTTTCAACCTCCGGCATCGTTGCTTGTGTCTGATAATTATGTATTTTGCTTGATACATGCGGTATATACAATTTAACTTAGTATTAATATAAGTATGCTAACCTTGCATACAGTAATGACATTGCATCCCTTGGCTGGCCCATCACATCGCACCACATCACATACATACATACATGTAGCAGACTCCAACCGGGTGAGGCTTTGTGCAGTTTGCAAAAGGGCTCCCAGCACCCTCCAAAAGGCATTCTGCAAGCCCTGTCCTTGGAAGCTGGGACAGGAAGGACCACGTATTGCGACTTCCGGTTATGTGAGAGGCTTTTCCAACTTGTTTGCGAAGTTCGGGTGGGACATGTTCTTATTTGTTTGTTGTTTCATGTGATGTCAACCCTAGCAACCCAACGACCACAAGGCCTAAATTGAGGTCTTGGCAAAACCAGGCGGACCATGTGTTGCGAAGATCATAAGCACAGCTCAACCTCAGGCGTGAAGAGTCCGTCTGGGCAAGCGACATCTTGCTTCGGGCAGTGAGTTGTGTTTTTCTTTTGTTTGTTTCTTCCTTCTTCTTTTTCTGGCCACCCAAGAATCGCTCTTGGTTGCATGTGCGCATAGTTGCCATGTTAGTGAAAGCACTTAGGACGGAATGGCTCTCATTCGCTGTCATGCTGCCCGGTCAGCGGGCTCAATTGCCCAAGCAGATTTGGAACCAGATGGCCTCAATTGTTTTTTTTTTTTGTTTTTTTTGTTTTTTTTTTTTTTTTTTTTTTTTTTTTTTTCGTTGGCTTGTGTAATGTGCTCCCTGCTTGGGAGCATGGCATATACAGTACCTGGCGACGGCGTGTCCTTCACAGATTTTGTGTACCACCATGAGGGCATTTCGACTCCATAGACCAACTTAATCCATCTCACTCCCTATGTTGCATTTTAAACTTTTTGTGACGACTTTTCCAGCAATACAAATTTGCACTATGGGTCCCCACGTTACTGAGTAGGTTAGCGAGTCACCAATCGAAGAGGTTCGATTCCCGCTGGTGCGGACAAGTTCAGACTTTGCTTGATCAATCCACGAAAGTGCGCAATCGAGCCGGGTTGAAACCAAACTCAAAGAGCACTGCTTCGATTTCAAGCCCCTTTTGGCCAGCTGCAAAAAGTGCAAATGCTTGAACTTGGTGGTTCCCGGCCAGCCGGTTCCTTGGCTGTGTAGCTTTTGAGGGTGTTGTGGGGGTCTTCAGTTAACCCACTAGAAGTTAAACTTAAAGCAGGGGATCTTAGGACAGCCCATGATCTACTTAAGAATCCACGGGTCTTTTTGGGGTTGCCTGGTGTTGGGGTCTTTTCAGGATTCCATGTTCGTAGATTCTTTTTGGGGGGCAGAGTCAAGCAGTTCCACCGATCTGCGCGCGAGGCTGTTTTCCCGGAGCGCAGGACGCGGAATGCCGTCGGTCAGGTGTGGGTTTTGGAGGTATGGAGGTTATGTACCACTTAAGCGGTACACAACGCCTTACAAGCTTACATTGGCGGTGAGTATGTAAGCCTCCATACCTCCAACCACCATACCTGCAAATTCCCTTGAACAATCAACACCGATTCGGGAGGTGAACATTTAGCAGGGGGCAGTCCCATCCGGATTTGGATGCGGATATCCACGGTTTTAATTCCTTGCAATTGAGTGGCGGTGGTTTTTGCCGGTCAAACAAACATGTCTAGAGGTGGACATGTCACACTGCAGAGTCGAGGCGAGTTCCATGCCGCAGAACATTAGATCAGAATGGGTGGACACAGAGATAAGCCTCGAATGCGCAGCCAAATTATCCATGCCGAAGCGGGTAACGTCCCATGTCCTCTTGGAGAAACCAGTGGTGTTTTTTTCCTCCTTCGTTTGAAGGGTCGGTTTTCTGGACCCTGGGCTGTTCTGAAGAGACACGCTAAAGGGAAAGAATCACCTTTTGGGTCTTCTCCACAACCGATTGATTGTAAGTCGCATCCGCGTCTCATGAGGGCTGGGGGGAGGGAGGGGAGGGGAGGGAGCCCAAACAAGCCCTTATTAAGCCCTGAATAAGGCCTTATTTAGGAAATATTTCGGCTCCCTCCCCGTCCCCTCCCTCCCCCCCCAGCCCACATGACTGTCTGTTTCAAGCATCTGCATGTCACCTCACGAATTCCAGCCAGGAAGTACCCCAGGAAGCTTCCGATGACTGGCCCTCCTCGTCTTCGGAAGGCGCGAATGGCTTCAGGTGTGCGTCAGGCAATGGACCAACTTTTTTGCGGGAGGATTCCCCTACTAAAATAGACTACAGAAAAAAGTTGGTGCCCTTATTCTAACCTCTCTACTGGAGGACCTAGTTCCATTTGCTTAAGAATATGTTTAACTTTCTCCAGTTGGTTTCAAAGCGAATCTGTCACTACTGGTTTCCAGAAACCTTAAGCAAATGGAAGTCAAAGCAGGCATCCAAAATGGGTCCACCGTTTCGAGAAACACCCATATGCGGACTCGTTGGCACTTGCAAAAGGGGACCCCAAATCTGTTTTTGGTTGACCTCCATTTTGGTTTCTGGGCCAAAAGACAGGTTGGGTCAGGACAGAACCGGGTTCCCTTTGCATTTTTCTCAATGCCTCATGCACATAAGTGTCCTTTTTGGTTGTTGTGGTCGAAAAATAGATGGCCCTGGTTAAACCCGGTGTTTGCCCCACGGACACCTATGCTCATGCAAATCACGCGCAGGAGCGGATGATTTGCCCCGGAAGAAGAAGCGCCGCAAGCGGCGGCGGAAGCGCAACAAGCGGGGGCCGCAGCAGGTCCTCCCAAAAACTCCGCCTTGGGCTTCCAAGTAGCGGTTTCTCCCGGAGATTTCTCGGTTGGACTGGGCCGAATTTGGCCAAACAACCGCTGCACCCTCATTTGGCCATGGGTCAAAATCCAAATCGTACCCCCAGTGAACATCCCAATCCAACCACTAAAATAGGTTCTAAAATGGGTGGTGCACCTACCCCAAAATGGGATCCCATTGGTTTTGACCCACAGCCATTTCCTGCAGGGCCCAATTTGGCCCAAAAATCCCGTTGCAATCTTTTGGTTACACGCTTAGGCGTTCGGGTGCCGAGCACAGGTTCCCAGGCAGGATCTCTGGCTTCAAAGTGTGGAATCCAAAAGTGATGGTTCCAAGTCTTCGGTGCATTTTGCTTGGGGATGTTAGGACTGAATCGCCAACCAATGGGTTTTCCGTATTAAACCACGAAAAGTTAACGAACTTTCATCTGAGGAGCAGAAAGCAACCGAGAAGTGACCGTTTCAACGGAACCACCAGGTTGCAACGTTGGCAACCCATGGGAATCTAGTGAAACCTGTCCTTTCTCTTGCAGGCTCGACTTGGCTCGGGCTGGTTGTGACGCAAAAAGGAAGAGCATGGAGTTGGGGGTTCCGGATGAGAGGCTCACCTGCAAATATCCATGGGACGAACAAAGTAAGAATTGTCATATCAGAGAAGGCGCGTTCAGTATGGCAAGCTCACGGGGAAAGCAAGACTGCTGAAGGTCCCGGGGTGTTTTTGGTTTTGGCTTTTTCGAACCCTGAGGGTTCCCAAGACATTGCAAGCAGCCATGATTTGCCACGTGTTCCGGGTTGGTCTACTTGCAACCAGGGAATCGAAAACCTCCAGAGACCCAAGGAGAAAGGTTGAAATTTGAGAAGCATGATGCTTTAAAAGAATGGTTGGAATCAACCCCTAGATGTATACCACTTTTCTGCAAACATGGTAATAATCGCGTGGGATGCCCAAGGATCGAGCATTTTGCCGTTGAGCCAGCGAACAACACGACTTTGGGGTACCCTATTTTGCAGATAGCCAGGGGAACACCACTATTTTGGGAGTCCCCTATCTCAAAATACGCCCACATGGATGGGTGTCAAACGGAAGTCGCTTGGGAACCAAAACAAGCGCGAAGTGTTTGCCTTTGGTGTCCAAATTTGTCCCTTGATTTTCCATTGAAACCCCAACAAACAACTCACAGCCTGAGTTCCGTTGCGGAGTTTAGTCACGTTTGAGTCATTTTGGTGAATACCAAACTCCGGACTTTTATTTGGATCCAATTCACGAGCGTTCGGAGCTGAGTATAAAAATTGGGGGATCCCGAAAACAATGTTCTGCCATCTGGGTGTGGCTCAAAAATAGGGGTCCAAGATGGAACCCAATGGAAAGGTAGACTCAAACCTGCGTAACCCCAAGTGTTTAATGTTGACCCACAGCATAGAAATTTGGGGATCCCCAAACCAACGTGTTCTTCCATGTGAGTTTTCTTTTAAGAAACACCAGGCCATGAAGGAGTTTTCGGTTCTCCTTGGGTGTTTTTTTACAGTTCTTCCATGCGAGTTTCCTTTGAAAACCATGCCATGAAGGGTTTTTGGTTTTCCTTGGGTGTCTTCCCATTTCACTCTGAAGGAAGGCGGTGCCTCTGGTTCCGTTTGAACAGGCCAAGACCTCTGAGGAAGAAGCCGTGAGCTCAGAACGACCAACGCCGGAGCCGAGTGCTTGGGTTCCTGTTGGTTTTTCCGACCACCGCCCAAAAAGGGGGGGTTCCCCTGTTCTTCTGAGACATCCCCATGAGTTGGGTTATAACCTCCTGCAAAAATAACCATTTACAAGGCGTGTAACTTATAACCCCATTTGTTGGTAAACCTCAAACGGCCAAGAATCCTGTAAAAATAAGATTGACGGAGGGGGGGGGGGTAACCCCAAAAAATCCATTTGTTCCATCGTCCAACTTGTGGGCGCAGGTTGCTTTCGCGCAGCTGAATGGAGCTAAGATTGGTCACTTGTGTCTTGCTTCGAGTTGATGAATAAAAGTAATTTGCAGGAATGCAACGCCTCACAGCAAGGCTCTCGAGACGCCCGTGCGGGATAGGCACGGATGCTCCAGTAGTTTGCAAATGAGGAGCTTCCAATCTGCCCCCGTCCGATAATGGCGGTCAATTCAGGAAAATCATGTCTACGTGGGAAGAGTGAGAATAGAGTCAAGGAACACTTGCCCTGCGCAGGTCATCTAGGTCCGCCAGCGATTGGTGCCCTTTTACCAACTTTTTTTTGGTTGGGAGAGTTCCCCTACTAAAATAGACAAAAAGGGGAAAAAACAGGTACCCTTATTCGAACCTCTCAAATCTGGAGGACCTAGTTATAGAGCCCTCGGAGTTTGAAAGCCGTGGTTTACCAAGCATTCCGGAGACCAGTGGTTGACGAAGTCGCTCAGCTCACTCCCAGGGACATGCGGCTTGGAGAACCACGTGGTTGGACCCATCGCCTCGGCAGGAACAAGAAGATCATCAACTCAGTTGCCCAAAGCGAATCGACGGAATCTGACCTTTTGGTCTTTCCTTGTTGGTCTGGTTTTAGTCATGGCCCCCAAAGGTGAGATGGTCTTCTATTTTCTGGGTCCGAACTGGGCAAGTGAGTCAAGGAAACAAGCTGACCCGAGCATCTTGTCGCGGATGTGCTGGGTCGGTCTCCTAGCCCGATGACATCTGAGTAATACAAACCTGGTTGCCGCTCAGGCCGTGGTAACATTGGTCGGCAAGTGGACGAGGGTCACTGGGCTTCGCTTTAGATACAACTCGGCCGTTGAACACATGACTTTTCCCACACCCAAAGGGAACTGCCATTGGGAGCAAATCGTAGAAACTATGAATCAACCAGTCAAGCCATGGTTTAGCCAGGCGGATGTGTTGGTTGTTTTGGCCCCCTGTTGCTTTTTCAAGGGGCGTGGTCATGACTGGTAAGTATAGGCTGCAAATTCTAGCAGCCTCACCAAGGGTTTGAGTTTGCGACCTTGAAGGTGTTTTCGTCCTCTGACCAGATCCCAGACACAAAAGATACCTCTGAGCTCTTATCGACCCCTAATGTATCAACTTGATGTTTGTCTAGGTCCCCCAACTAGGTGCCCTTTTACCCTTGTTGGGGGGGAGGGTTCAAATGGACTACAGAAAAAAAGGTACCCTTATTGTAACCTCTCTACTAGAGGACCTAGTTGTCTTATCCAGGGGTGTGTCAGAGGTTTGGTGAGACACCTTTGACCAGATAGCGTAGAGTGAAGGAGGCAACCGCGCAAACGCTTGAACGAGCATGGCTTCCTTGGGTTCCGGCTCATGTGTTGCTCACATGTCTCAACCCCTAGTTGGCGACCGCGGTCTTCCAGTTGTTATATTATTTGTAAGTGTTTATTTGTTTGAAATACATTTTATTTGAATATGGATGTGGCTCAAAATGAAAGAGCTAGGGCAAACCGCTGGTTTTCGTCCTTGTTTCCATGTAAGCCTAGGCCATTTTGGTCTCCATGTTTTTGATCCACAGCCATTCCCCTCAAATCCTTTCATGTTCCCCTCAAATGAGCCACGTGCTCAAAACCCGGGTAGATGATCCGGTTAGTAAAGGACAATCCCAACCATAAATAGCTGCGGATATCCGCCTTCTTAATTCTTGAAGCATGGTTCTGGGTCAACCAATTGAATACCGGATATTTTGAGGGTGCCCCAGGAAGGGCAGGTTTAACATGGAAGCCAACAGGAAAACCAAGATCCTTCTTGGGACCTAAACCAAGACGCACTGAACCATGCCGCCAATTTGGTTCAACGCAAAAAGAAGCACTGAACCATGTGCAGAGCCGTAACTGTGGTTTCCGGCGAAACAAACCCACAGTTTTTGTCATGGTTGTTGTTGGAAGACATTTTACATGTTCGGTTCTTGTGGTTTAGTGGTTGAACTCCACTTCCAACGTCAACTAAGCTGCTAAGACGGATTTGCTAAAAATTGACTAATTGACATTAGGATCCCCCTTCCACTCTTACATTATTCAAGGGTTACTTACCTGCTAGAATTTGATTTGTTGCTCCCCTTCCAACGTCAACCAAGCTGTTGTGATCTTGAGGCCGCTGCCCCCAGCAGAAGCAACGCTTCAGGAGCGAGGGCGACGCCCGAAATCCCACCGGCACAAAGCGAATCGACCGGATATGACCTTTTTCGGTGTCCCTGGTTGGGTCCATATTTAGATTATCCAAAGGATAACTTTTTGTTTCCAGGCAAGAGCGGTTTCCTTTGAACCTCCAAAAGTTGAGTATGACTGGCCCAGCACAACCTTTAACAGGTGGTTTGAATGTCTTCTATGTTGTTGGTGTTTGTTCTTGTCCTGTTAGTATAAAGTGCTAAAACAAGAACAACAAGAGCAATAATTATAGATATGTTTTGCCAGTTGCACGACGGCCTCAACCTCCAAGGTCATATTTTCGTGCTCCGCGCGCCGGCCTCGCATGTCCGCCGCGCGGGCTGGATGGATGGACGCGATGGATGGCGGATAAGAGGGGGAGAGGGAGGGATGGATGGATGGATGGATGGATAGATGGATGGATGGATGGATGGATGGATGGAAGGGATGCGGTGAGCGGGTGGATGGGTGAATGGATGGGTAGGTCCGTGGGATGCAATGATACATGGGATGGAGGCATGGATGGGATGGCGCACACGCACACACACACACACACACACCCACCACACAGCCACCTACCCAACAACCCCGACCCCCACCCACCCGCCCACCCACCCGCCCACCCAACCCACCCCCACCCACCCCGCGCGCGCGCCCCCCACGCGCGCGCACCCGCACCCGCATGCCCGCGCGCCGCCCCCCTCCCCGGCGCGCCCCCCACGCGCGCGCACCCGCCCGCCCGCACGCACGCGCGCACGCGCGCCCGCCGCACGCACGCGTGGCGTGAGAAACGGACACCAAAAAGACTATGTGCGAATGTACATTGCTGGGCTTTGATACTTTTGCGTACCAAATAGACAAGTAGAAAACGCAAAAAATGAACTACATACGCGTGATGGAGCAACCTGGTTGATCCTGCCAGTAGTCACATGCTTGTCTCTAAGACTAAGCCATACGGCGAAACTGCGAATAGCTCGTTGCTTACCTGGATAACTGTGGTAATTCTAGGGCAAGGTTTTGCGCACAAAAAAGAAATGCGGAAAGAAAAGAAGAAAAACAAAATGCAGACAAGAAAGAAGAAACTTCAAGACAAGCATAACTCAGGATCAACCAGAAAAAAAGGAAGGAATGAAAAAAAGAAATAAGAGCACGAACTGAGCAAGGAGCAGAAAGTAAGAACTTTAAACCAAGCAAACAACAGACCCTACTCCCTAGACCCCAGACCCCAGACCCTACACCTACCTAAGATGCTAGAGCACGACCGCCCTGGCCCCTGAACCCCCCGCCGCCTATGGGGCTGTTGGGCTGTTGCGCAGGCTGTTGTTAGGCTATCCCTGGGCCCCCCCTACGCCCCCTCTGAAACCCCTGGGCCGCCTGGAGCAACCCCCTGACCCCCTACACGTGCATTGCGTCGCCTCGCGTTCGGAGGAGGCGGACGCCGCTCTTCGACAGCCCCAACTTGATCCCGCACAACTTGTTCGTTTGGGACTCACAATGACTTGTCTTGCAAACTTTCAAGAAATTTGAAGTCCTCATAAAAGGGGGTGCGCATGGTCTGTTGCCACACTCGTGGGCGAAAGCTGAATTGCTTTTGAGGCGTTGCCAGGCGCAAACGCGCCTTCTCGAAGGCGTGGGGAGGTCGAATGACTTCGGTTCCTGGCGCGGGCTGGCCCGCGCGCCGTTCGGCACGGAAAACGCCAAAAAAGACATGGGAAGGGCAAAAAATAGCTCGATCGACTCCAAGTTTTGTATATTCTCCATGGGTGATTCTGCCCAGCTTGTCCTCATTCTGCTTGCCCAAGGTGAATCGTCAGCAAGGCGCCGCCAAAACCCGCTTGCGGCACCCGGCGCCAAGGCGTTCTTCAGGGCACACCCAGGAGATGGGCGGGCTGACCTAGGAGTTTTCCCCCCTGTTGGCCGGCCGGCTTTTTCCTGCCAATATTTGCCGCTTTATCTCAAACATGCCCCGGAAATAAATGGAAACCGTGACACCATTTTGCAATCCGTTGCTGTGTTGGTTCCATGTTCTCATGAGCACCCAATCTCACTTCACCTCACCTCATGGAAGCTTTTCCAATTTGATCAGTCCCAGTATTGCCAGATAATAAAGTAGTATTGTCTGTGTGTGGGCTCCGGTTTAACTTCAGGACCAGGCCCTCATAGGGTTGATGGGGGGATCAGATTACCACAAGCACACTGATGACAACGATGTCAAGAGGTGCCGTTGACCCATGACCCATGGTGACACCGGCACGATGGAGCCACAGGACCGCTCCCGAAGGTGAGGGCCGTAGGCGGGCGTGTTCTTTGTTGCTGTTTCTTTGGGGTTGTGGTCGGTTGACCCTCTGCGTGGATCGGCGTGACTGAGGTTAAAACACTGAGGTCTTCGGTCTTTTGCTTCTTTCCCGTTCGCCGAGCGACCCTTTGCATGCATCGCCGTTGTCGAGGTTGAACAACTGAGGTGAAATGCTATTTCTATGGTCGGGGAATCCTCTCGGGCTCGATTTCTGCCTGGTCCGGGCGATTTTCAACTATTCTCGAAAAGGTTCTGCAGGAACGAACTGGCGCCGATTGTGCACGAGTGTAAGTGTGCAAGCGTGCAAGAGTGTAAGTGACTACGTGTGTGTGTGTGTAAGTGTGAAGTGTTTAAGTGTGTAAGTCTGTAGGTGTGTAAGCTTGTACGTTTGCATGTGTGCAAGTGACTTTGTGTAAAAGTGACTAAGTGGGTAGGTGTGTATATGTGCGTAAGTGCTGCGTACATGTGAAGGTGTGTACGTGTGTATGTGTGCAGGGGGGTTAAGTGTGTACGCGGGTATTTGTGTATTTGTATAAGTGTGTGAGTGTGTAAGCGTGTAAGTGTGCAAGGGCGTAAGTGGCTAAGTGTACTTGTGAATTCCCTATTGAAAGTAGTCTTGCCGCGCCCGGCAATTCCCGGCAATTCCCGGCAATTCCCGGCAATTCCCGGCAATTCCCGGCAGATCAGCAGCTTCCTTTTTGCCATAGCCTCCCGTAGATATAGTTTCTTGCAGTTCCCGGAAATTCCCGGCGATTCCCGGCAATTCCCGGCAGATGAGTAGCTTTCCTTGCTTTATTCGAACTTCACCAGAAAGATATGTGTAGTCTTGCCTCAGTTCCCGGCAATTCCCGGCAGATCAGCAGCTTTCCTTGCTTTCTGTTCCCGGCATTTCCCGCAATTCCCGGCAGCTTTCTTTGCTTTCTTCGTAAGACCGCCATAGCCTCCCGTAGGTATACCCGTAGTTTGACTTCTCCAGAGCCTCCCATAGATTGTAGTCTTGCCGCAGTTCCCGGCAGTTCCCGGCAATTCCTGCCAATTCTCGGCAGATCAGCAGCTTTCTTTGCTTTGTTCGTAACTTCGCCAGAGCCCCCGTAGATATCCGTAGTCTTGCAGCAGTTCCCGGCAGTTCCCGGCAATTCCCGGCAATTCCCGGCAGATCAGCAGCTTTCTTTGCTTCGTCCATAGGTGTGCAGCAGTGAGGAAGAGACCGCATCTTGGAAGAAGCAGCAAGAGGTGCCTGCGGAGGAAGATGATGCGGCCCGGGCAGGGTACCAGTGGGCAGTGAAGGAGGAAAAGGCAGCCGAGCTCTTGGGCGCCAGCATTGGGATGGAGAAAAGTGCCGATGTCCCTTTGGAGACAAAATCCTACTATGCGAAGTGGGCTTTGCAGGAGGCCAAAGGAAGGGACCAAGCTCAGGAGAAAGCAAAAATGCTTGGGAAATCCGCAGAGGACTTCAAAGAGCTAGCAACTCTGCACCGTGGAAAGGAGCGCCAGCAGGGAAAGAAAAAGCAGCCGGTGGTGGTGGCTGCAGCTGCTGCAGCTGCTGCAGCTGCTGCAGCTGCTGCAGCTGGGAAGCAGCCCGAAGAGGTGGCCACAGCTGAGAAGCAGCCCGAAGTGGTGGCCACTGAGGCTCAGCAGGATGCAGTTGAAACTCAGCAGGGCGCCTGGCAAAGATCCTACTGAGGGACAGGTGCTTGGGCGCGCGACCATGGCTGGGAGGAAGAGCCCGCGAAGAAACAAGGGACGGAAACGAAAAGCTTGGTTGGAAGCTCAGATCGATTCTTTGAAGGTGAATGGAAGGCGGGTTGGACCTGGCCATCCCAGTGCAGTGGCAAAGGCCATCCGGCTGGCCAAGGACTGCCTTGAGAGATCACATTGATTTGCCATGTTTTTTTGGAGTGTCTTTTTTTTGTGAATCTACCCTGCAGGAAGGCGATACTTTCAAGAAGCCCGAGAAGCCCGCAGCAGATCCGTCGGAGAACAAGGCCAGCTTTATTTTTTACGGTTTTGACAATTGTGCAAGATGCTTGTGCTGCCGCAAAGCGAGTATAATGAGTCTGTACGCAGTCTGAGCCCCTGCAATTCCCGGCAGCTGTCTTTTGGCCGCATTTCCCGCCAGATCCCGGCAATCTCTTATGCGTAAGTAGTCTTGCTGCGCTTTGGCAGCAGCCCTGCGTCTCCCGAAGTTTCGGCAATCCGTTAGTTTGTGCTGCAGTTGTTATGTCATGGTTTATCCCGAAGTTTTTTAGTCATTCCAGAGTTTGCATGCAGTCTGCCCACAGTCTTTCCGGTAGATTTGCCGTAGTGGTCATTCTTGGGATTCTTGCATTAAACGACAAGAGTGACTGCCAGGTTTGAAGACAATCCCGCTGCATTTGTCTGTGAGCTGTCGGCTTGTAAGATTGTCATTGGTCCACAAGGGTTCCCTCACCCCCCCCACCCCCCACCCCCACAACACCCCACCCCCGCATGCTGTTGGGGATATCACCTGAGCTAGTTGAAGATATGAAAGGTTCCTCCACGCAATTCCGTTTCGCATTCAAGTCGCGCCAAAACATATCAATCCTGCTGTGTGTCAGCTTTTGCCTGTTGAAGATTGTCGTTTGTTTGGGCTGCAGGCCGGAGATTGCGGGTGGTACACGGATGCTGGGAATTGCCGTTGTTGCTGGGAACCCTGAGAACTGCTGGGATGTAGCGGGATGTTGCTGTAGTTCAACTTCAGCGGGGGATTGCCTGGTTTTATAGGGACCATGGAGTTGTTCGTATTGCCTGTCTTCACCTGGCCAGAATGTTCCCGTGACGAAGTTTTTTTCCCCAACAAGAGCCTATGCGCAAGAAATGCGCTAACTCGGGGTGACAATTTGTTTTGCCATGGCAGCCTTGTGCTTTGAGGTGGTGAACGGCTGTGAGTTCA
Organism: Effrenium voratum; assembly: GCA_963377175.1. Taxonomy (NCBI): domain Eukaryota; class Dinophyceae; order Suessiales; family Symbiodiniaceae; genus Effrenium; species Effrenium voratum. Next base: position 563,946 of record CAUJNA010003337.1, read on the forward strand.
AGTGTGTGACCAGAGAGGGCTTGAAGCGACCCGGCCAACAGTCACAGTTTGAAGAAAAGCTCGGAGGCGAGACAGAACTACTCCAAGATGAGGAGGCACGGCGGATAGCCCCGGCAGAAAATCGAGGTGAAATTGGCCAGCGCAAGGCGGCTGATCATGCTGCAAGGGACATATATATGTATATACATAATTATATTCACACTACACTTATAGAAACCATATCAACACAAGCAACACAGAACACACCGAAAGCATGGTCCATTCTGGACCACGCATGGGGTCGGCGAATTTCCACAACAGCTGTAGGATCCCGAAGCGGCAGCTTGGGTCAGCTCTTCTCTGCCTTATTTGGTGAAGGTTTGGGGGGCGCGTATGGGGAGGGGTTTGGGGAGGGGTTTGGGGAGGGGTTGCGGGGTGGAGAGGTTGGAGGTTTTTTTTTGTTGTTGTTGTTTTTTTTTTTTTTTTTTTTTTTTTTTTTTCGGGGGGGGGGGGTTGAGGTGAATTATAACGACCTCACAGGACCGAATTCGCCCCAAATGGTGGTTTATGTGGGGAATAGCCCCCCAACCGCCGTAAGTTTCAGGTTGGTGAAACATGATAGTTCACCAAGAAAATCAGGGGCCTTCAAAGTTTGGTGGTGTTCCTTTTTTTCCGCTCCAAAAGCACCCCATAAAGGAAAGTCTCTAAACAAAAACTCCCACACCCGTATGGACAATACTCAACATACTGTTGATGGGCAGCATCCAGCACCACCCCACAATGGATTTCGCTTGAAAATGTTGGGATGAAGCACCTACCAACTGCAGGATGTTGTCCAAGAAAAGTATATGTCTAGTTGCGGGATGGCCAAAACTGGTTTGGCTTCCTCCCTTGGCACAATGGTTTCTTTCCTATGTTGACGTTAAAGGGGTTGAAACCATCACTACTAGTTACACATTGCTGTTGTTTTTCCAGGGGACACATTCGCTAATGGAGGTTTAAGATTAAAACCCAACACCCTCTAAAAATAAGGTCAGCCGTAGTTGGTGCTTTGGATTTGTGCTTATTTGGGGATTTACGGAGGGCAAAAGCTGCGTGGGATTCTACCTTTTTTCCTCTACCTTCTACCCTCCAAACCACCAATCCAAAGCATGATTGGAGGGAAACTGCTTTGATCAGGATCTCTTTGCCTGCTTTTCCAAGTTTGACCTCCATGTGTTCTTTGGGCTTCTGGACCACCAAAAGCCGGTTGGGGGCTTGGCTGAGTTGAGGGGCCATGTGCAAAGAAAATCTATTGGTTGATTCCCCATTCCTTTCCACCATCGTTCTTTTCAATACCGGCTGTTTCCTCTGGGTTTTGGAGGATTTCCAGAAGGATCCCGGGGTTAAGAATGGACATGCACTCTTCCCGCAGAAATCTGCGTAGAATTCTCTAGGACGCCCAGTGCCCTTTTACCAACTTTTTTGGGGATAGGGTTCCCCTACTAAAATGGACTACAGAAGAAAAAAAGAAAGGTTGGCGCCCTTATTCTGACCTCTCTACTGGAGGACCTAGTTCTTGTGCCAACTCGAAAGGAGCACCCCCTGGTCTATGGCACCTTCTGGGGTCCCCTGGCGCTTTCCGTGCGCGGCTGGACTTGTGCCCGGCGCTCAAGGGAAGGGGGGGGGGTTTTCGCGGGGGGCAGGTCGAGAACGAAACGCCCTGAAGTGGCAAAACAATCTGGCTGAAGTTGAAAACGATTGGGCGGCTCGCCTTTTTTCGAGGGTACCTTCTTTTTGCGGTGCTTTTTAAAGAGGAAAACCCAAAGATAAACCACCATTGGGTGAGGGGAGGCTAAAAAAGAAAAGTCACGTTTATGCTCATGGGCCGCTCCCTGTCCCATTGTTGAACCTGCAAGAGTGGCAGTTTTAGTGGAACTCACCAGTAGAATACAACTTTTGAAGCAGGGTTGTGGGATGAAGGGGTTTATTCCCACTTCTGTGATACAAGAGAGTCTCCCCCTTTAAAATGGGGTTAGTCTTTGGGAAGCCCTGTATGTTGTGTCACAGAAGTGGTCATTCCCCACAGCCCTGTTTTGAAGGGAATCCAGTGAGCGTATCCTGTTGTTGTGTTTCGATGAATTGAGTGCGTTTTTTTTGTGCGTATCCTGCTTGGGGATTTCAGAGCAAACCAAAGGCAAGCATGAAACAAACACCACTTGAGCCAAATTGGGCCTATCGATCTTGTTGGGTGCATTTGCCAAGATTTACCTTGGAGTTTTATCACCCGAATTTGATTCCCAATTTCATTTCCCTGTCTCTGAATGGCCACTCAGTTTTTTCCCCCAAAACCCTTGAGCTGTGGACAAGGGGGCGTCTTCTTCAGCAGTTCAAGCCCTTGGTCAGGATTCCGGCGATGCTCTTTTGTCTGAAAGTTTCTAGGTCCCCGGTGGACACCATTGAGGGCTTCTCAAAATTACTTCCTGGGTCCCTTTCCCGGAGCCCCTGTGCAGGTTTTATGTTGTGGAGGGTCTACAATGGATTTGTCTTATCCAAATCGTCCCAACAAAGAACGGCGTTTGGTACTTCGCTCACTTCGCTCAGATTCGTCCCAAAGGCCCAGATTCGTTTGAGGCACGTGTTGTCATAGGTTCCTACGGATCCTATTCTAGGCCCCTCAAGTGGTGCCCTTTCACCCTTTTTTGGGGGGAGGGTTCCCCTACTAAAATAGACTACGGAAAAAAGTTGGTACCCTTATTCCAACCTTTCTACTGGAGGACCTAGTTTCTTATCCAGGGGTGTGCTCCAGGGGTTTGGTGGGACAACCCTTGACCTGTTAGTTGTAGAGTGAAGGAGGAAGCCGCGCAACCGCTGGAACGAGCATGGCTTCCCTCTGTGACCTTTGGGCGCAAGAGGCTTGTTCGTATCCAAACCGATTCGGCGGATTTGTCAGCGCGCGGAGGTCTTGTGCGATGTTCATCGCCGCAGCTTCGTGTCATACCGCAAGCAGGCGGATCTTGGAGATGGGGGTGGAGGTGTGAGGATGTCTTGCTTTATGAGTTTCTGGACTTTAGACTTTTTGGTAAGAGGAAACTTAAAAGTGTTTGTTTTTTGGCCAGTCCACTCAGCAAGTGAGATGTGGGCGTGTCTTTTTTGGCTTGCTGGCTGAACAGGTCATCAAGGTCGTATCGAGCAAGCCATCCATCTCCGACCGCCAATCAGGTCAAAGTGAAGAGAATCGGCCAGCCGTCCCTGCGGACCGCGCGCCTCAGAGGATGTCGATCCTTGACAGCACGCGCAAGTGGCAAGGCGACAGGTTTGCTTTCCCGCTGAGTTTCGTGCTGGTGCGATCAGTATGGAATGACCGAGACCGGGAGTTGGGGATGAACCGGAAAGGGATTCCCTTACAGGAAACCATAGGCGGATAGTTTATAGGCGTCATTCCATGTCTCATTCCCTGCAGACCCAGCACGTACTCTGGCCTTGCGTCTCGAGAAGGGCCAAGGCTTCTCAGCAATCGAAAGGCGGTTGGCTTGCTTCTCGCGAGAGCTTGACGATGATTGTGGCCGCCAAGCAGCTTTCAGTGCCCGCACCTTCCCGATTCTGACCAGCTCCTGCGCAGAACTTGAGATCTTGGGTGAAGCGCGAGTAGCGTGGCCTTTATTGCTTGCTCGCGCTAGTACTGAAGATTCGCAGACGGGGGGTGTCAAAACAGGGGAAGCTCCAAATGTGGTTGCCCTCTTCGTTTCCTTACCAAGGCGGACAGGGTAAGCTCGAAAGAACGGCGCACACACAAATTTCGGGGGGGGCTTCTTGTTTTTTGTTAAGGCCACGGCCGGAAGAAACAAGTTAGCCGTTCTCTTCCCGTCCTCATGTTCAGGTATGTGTGACATCTTTTCCGCAATCCCTGCTCATGAAATCGTCGCTGTCCAACACAAGGAGATGCTGTGGGACTCCCAACTGAAACTCCAAAACAATTCAATCTAGGTCCCCCAGCTGGCCCTTTTGCCCTTTTTTGGGGGAGGGTTCTGCTAAAATAGACTACAGAGAAAGGGTACCCGTATTTTCAAAGCTTCCCCAAACCTGGCTGAAGCCGTTCTTCTAAGAACGGGGTTGCGAAGCTGCCGAAGCTCCCCATTTCCCCATTCTTCCGGGGGGGGGGGTGAAACTGCCCATTCTGTAAACAAACAGTTCCGCTTTTGGAGTGAAACACGGGGCAACTTCAGTCTATGGCTCCGTTGAGGCAGGCATGTGGGGGGGGGGGCGGGCCTGACTCAACTGTCCAACGTCTTTTGGTGAACAAAGTGTTTGTTGTTTCCGTGGGTTTGTGTCTACACGTGCACATCAGGTACCCAGATGTTCACTAATGTGAGTCTAGATATACACACGGTCCCCCATTTCGAGGGCCGAGACGGCAGCAGGCTCCGGGTCAGGTAGCATTCAGAGGCAAACTAGTTGACTAAGCCCATGCATCCGCAGGCGTTCAGTGATGCGACGCTGAGTCGTTGGAGGCTGCGCGGCTCGTCGATGAAACTTGGGAATTCCATGTCTGTTGTCCCCCTTTGTGTGAAAGGGGATCCCCCGCAATCGGCGGAAAGAAGCAAGTGACTGCTCAAGCTTGGCCATGTGCAGCAAGAAACAAAACCTGGGTGGTTCAACATTGGTTTCGCTGCTCTTCTTTCTGTTGGTGAGTTTCCCTGCATTCAGCATCCCTTCAGGGAAGCATTCCTGAAACTGCTAGAATACCCATTATTTCTTTGGCAGGTCACCTGGGAATTATTCCGGGAACTTGGGCAAGCACCTTTGAAGATTGGCTGCGCATTTTGTCGATCTTGAGGTGTTGCGAGCCATTTTCTGGAGGGGTGCAATTGATTGGACTTGCGAGGAGACTTATCTAGGATGTTGATTTGCTTGTTTTGCTTGTTGGAACAATTATTTTGCTGGTTGTAAAGCTCAGGAGCAGAGAAACCCGACTCAAAGGCATGTTGAATCTAAAACGGTTTCCACTACTCCCAGGTGGTCTGTGCCACTAGGCAGGTTATATGCCCAGTTTCGCCCTGGGTGTAGTGTTTTCCGGGGTAGTGCAAACCCATCCTCGAATCAAAGCAGAAACGCAACATGCGCACCGCGTTTTTAGCATCACAGTGCGGGTGCGGTCTGCGGAAAACAATGCAACTGCGGCAGGCACTCTTGGACGCGTCGGTGGTGTTTGCGGAAAACATCATGAGACAGGATTGGGTTCTCTGTAAAAAGAGGACCTCCCCAAATTTGTAATAAAGGGGCAAACCGTTAGAATGAGGGGTTGGATAAGTGCATCACCAAATTGGAGCCCCTTATGTTATTTGTTCACATTGGGTTCCCTGCAGACAAAAAGGGCGGCAAACATGACAGAGCCACAGTGGAAAGGAGTGACACATCTTCGGGCACAAGCTGTGAGCCTAAGAGTTTCAGTTTGCCTCCTGAGTTGCTGGAGTTTAAAATTTGGGCTTGGACCATTAAAGTAGGTCCCCCAGCAGTGCCTTTTTACCCGGGTTCCCCTACTAAAATGGACTACAGCACAAAGGCTACCCTTATTCTAACCTTTCTACTGGAGGCCCTAGACAAAGTGTTTGGACTTTTTCCGACCAATCCGCTCAGGAAGTGTGTTGCGGCCACGGAAAGAGTTATCTTGCTAGTTTCATAGGCAGGGGATGAGAATGGAAATGACCCCAAACACACCCATCCCTTGTAGTTTCCTTTAAGGGAATCCTCTTCCGGTTCATTCCCCACAGAGCACCAGCAAGTTATCCTCCTACAACCATGTGTCAGGATGTAGAGGCAATAATAACTCACAAGTCGAAGATCAGTGTTGCTCTTGTGTCCCTTCAAAACAATCGTTCCCACTTGAATGAACACTTTGAGAGGACGAGAAGAAATGCCTAAAATTGAGGACGTAAAAATGATCTGCCCCCTTTGAAGGAATTGGCAGCACATCATTTCAATGACTCCTTTATATTCATCTGGCTTGTTTTGGGGGACGGGGGTATCAAACGGATTGCAAACCTTTGGAGAAGTCCCTGCGGCCAACGCTTCGAAAGGACATGAATGACGTTTGATGGTCCCGTTCAAAGGAGAGTGGTCCAGTTTGCGCCCGAAGACGAAGATCCGACGAAGTTAAGCCTTGGAAAAGACGAGGCGTTTGGGACGCACATTTCAAGGCCGTCCGTGGGCCCAAAGTTCCTTGCCGCTTTGGGCCGTCCGGTCTGAGCGGACTTGGAGTTTGGTGTCCGATGTGCTAGCGGTGGTTTCATCCAGGGCATGGAACCCAAGAAAGTTGTTTCTCCGCAAAACACCGGTGGGGTGTTTGAGGGGTATGGAGCCAACTTCCGAAAAGGTGGAAGGGGGGCAAATATTCAGAAAAGGGGGGAGGGGGCCAAAATTCAGACCGGGGGATGGGGGTCTTTCACGGCCCAAATTTGGTGCAGGCAAGTTCTTATGGAGAACATCCTTTGGAGGAGGCCAGAGCGGCCGCCCAAAGAAGGCGCGGGGACCCCGCCGAGGTCTGCACGGTCTGTTAGACCCCCTGGTACATCGACCCAAACCTTCGGGGCAGTACCATCCCTGGTGTGGTTATGTTCACCGTTCTTGGCATGTTAGGTTTTAAGGTTCTCTTCATTTTAGTGTGTCAAAATGAGTTGGACAAAGTCCTGCTTGTGTTTTGTTTGTTCTTCTTGAAATCCCTTTTTTCAGAGAACTCGCACCGTGACGCTTCGGACTCTTTGGCCTCGTGCAAAAGAAAATCGATCAGCTGTGCTTGTGGGAAAGCAGTCATCCTAAATATCAAAAGGGTTGAAGTCGAATCAAACAACCCAGCAATGCTGATTAGTGTTGATGAGCCTAATGTTTGTTTCAGAAGATTGTTCCATTGTCAGAGGTCGTTCTTGAGGTAGGCAAATCATTGAACTTCCTTGAGAGTCCTCCGGATTCCTCTCTGGGCATGTCTTCTTCGCAGCGGAAGAGGGGGAATCGACCTACAGTCTTCTTTCCTGGGCGGCAGCAGATCCTTGTCGTTTCTGCCCATTTCTTCAACTGGATGTGACATGTGCCCAGGACTCTTTACCAGGCTAAGGCTCTGGTACCCAATGGGAGGCAATGCCAGAGCCCAGATGTCACCCGATCCAGGCTCCTGGGCGTGGCTTCCTCTGTACTGCTCTCTCTTGAAACCGCCATAAAATGGGGGGGCGTGTGGTTGGAAGATCATGCCGGCCTTGCAAATGTTCCAAAAGAATCATGTCGCCCGGAACCAACAGGTGTTTGCTTTGTTTGGTCTGACCCGTCAGTCGCGCGGAGGCTTGTTTGCCTGCGGTGAGTTGGGATGATCAACAACCTCCTACTGGGCATTTTAGACAACCATTGCTCGATTGCCTACTATGAGAATCTGGAGTACCGTACTAATCACAGGTGGTTCCCTGTTTCAGCAAGGGCATGATCTACTTTTGGGGGAGTTCCCTGACCAGTATAGTCCTCTGGATTAATCCGAAATTATCCCTATTCCCACGTCAACAAAAATAACCGCCAGAGGACCGCGGGTTTTAGTTTTCGACTTACCAGGGCAAGCCATTTGGGGGTCACCCCTTTTTTTGAGACTATGGCACGTGTGTGGACTGTCATGATTCAGACGCGGGCCGTTGAGAGCACCGCTTCAGTCAAATGTGGCTGTGCATTCTTTTTTGAGGGTCCCCGTGTTTGGTGGTCTTAAAGGGAAACCGAAAATAAAGCACCTTTTTTGAGGGGGACCCTAAAAGTGATTGGCTTGTGACTTGGTTGAAGTCTCTGAGTTGTTAGTTTCGGAGTTAGCAACATCTCAAACAATCGCTGGCGCGTTTCCTTGAGAGGAGCTAGATGGTAGCTTTCTGTCACAGCTTTGTTTGTTGCAAAGACTTGAGCTAGCGGAATGGCACAATTCCATGAATGTGTGATGTAAGATGTTGCGATCTTGTTCAACTCACAGTCCCATCAAAGCAATGATTTCCAGGGGAATGTACTGGGCAAATCCTCCCCCCCCCCAACATTTCCTTGAAACAAATGGACAGTTCTTCCCCAGGGTCTAAGTGCCCAGAATTGGACCGTTGGTTGCAGCAACCCGGAAGTTCAGTGGCAACTGCCCAGGAAGGTATGAACACGTTGTCTAAAGACTAAAGAACTGGTGTTACAGCTTGAGTTGATAACCCTAAGTAAACAGTATTGCCAGCAACTCGCTTTCTTTTTGTTACTGGTGGTACCTTTCCCTCGGTGGAAAGAAACACACATGGGGACTTCAACAAACTTAGTACGCAGGTTATGTCCATGGTTGCAAGGGATCCTGGTCAGAACCATTGTTGTAGCCAACTTACAAAGCTGGTTGGATGTCCAAGTCAAAAAACCAGGATGATGGCCAACTTACTAAGTTGGGCATCCAAGTTGGTTACTTGGTTAGGCATCTCAGTGGTATTTTCCAAGTTGGTGCATCCAAGTCCAAAAATGGGGCCGGTGGATTTCTCCGCTAGGCAAGGAGCGAGACGACGTCCTGCTGCCGCGTTCAGCTGCTTGGCTGACGCTGGCAGGGTGCCGGTGTGAGTACGAGGCGCGACGCCGCGATTTCGGATTTGAGTCGAAGCGTTGGTTCTGGGTGAATTAGAACGACCTCACACGACCGAATTCACCCCAAATGGTGGTGGATGTGGGGAATGGCCCCCAAACCACCACACGTTTCAGGCTGGTGAAATGTTATAACAGCTGGTTGAGTTTGATCGGGGGGTGGATTAGGGGGGGGTTATTAATCTGGGGTTCGCACAAATCACCAGTCAATTGATCAACTTTTGAAGGAGACATCCAGTCACGTATTAAGAGGGGTTTCTGAATCTGGGTTTCCCACTGTCTTGGGAGTTGGAAGGGAGCCGTTCCGGCGCTGGTGATCTCCTAAACTGCCTTTAAAGAGGGAGCTCCTTAAGTTCTCTAAGGACAGGGTAGTTAGGGGAGGTTAAAACTTCTGATTAGCTTCTGCTGGGTTAGAGAAGCCATGGTTAAGCAACCAAAGAGCAATGGTTAACACGTACTCTCTATGGGCCAGGGCAGGATTTGATCAATGATGGTGAAGAGCAACAATCCCCGGGTCCCTCAATGTCCTTTTTGTTGGACCTCCAAAAATGTTGCATGTTTGCCTCTGTGTGTGTGTGACCCAGGCAGCATTGCTTATACAGGTCTAGCTTTCGGCTTCTAGTTTGAAAGCACCACCTAGAAAAACACATTGTTTGTAAAGGTATGAAGGTGATAGGGACACAAAAACAAGGGTTATCCCATGAGATCCCACAGAGACTTTCTTGGCTCACCATTTGTTGGGAAACCAGGGGGGTGGGTCTCGTTTTGTCTGCATGGTTTCGTTTGCGTGCCTGGGGGGGGGCTTGTCGAATTGGGGGGGGGCGGAGAGAAAAAGGGTGGGTCATATTTAGCAGGGGCTAGCTTTTGCTGTCGCTGCCCAGTCCCTTTTTTCCAAAACCATGCCTAAACAGGTGTATCCAAAACGAGAGCTTCTTGTACAGCTTCACCATAGAACCAAAGCCTGCCTTGCGCGCCTTCAAAGGGGATGCGGGCAAAAGCCCACCAAACAATGACCCGCCAAACAAAAAACTCAAGACCCCTGCTTAAGAACACAAACCCACCAAGTCCGGGTTTGAATGCACCTCACACGCGGAATCATGCGGACTTTCGGCAGTATGCTGGGCTCAGCTTCCCCCCGGTGACCATGCCTGACTGGTTTCTGGAGATTACAGATGAGGCCGCGGGTGGGCGGATTCTCGGATTTCGCTCCCCGTGGCTTCCCGGAAGGTGGGTGGCTGAAAGCTTCATGTGTTCCAGCCAGATGGGTATGGCTCAAGATTAAAAGGCAGGGGCAAACCGCAGGTTTTGAAGTACCCATGTTTTTCCACTTGCCGATCGGGCAAGCCATTTTGGTATCGGTTTTTGGAGCCACAGCCAGATTGCGCCTTTTTGGCAAAAATGCACTTTTACATGTCAGGTGGTAGCTCGCCAACTCGAAGCAGCAAGTTTTCCCCGTCCAGCAGCAACTTTTCCTGACCATGGAACAGCGTTTGAAGTGGCATTTTGCGAAACGGCTGTTGCTTGGGCAAACTCTGTTTTTCACGAAAGCATTGCAAAGGGTTCTCAGTAGCAAGCAGTAGTAGCAAGTAGCACAAGCAAGTTGCATTCGCAAGTAGTACTAGCGAGTCGCAAAAGCCAGATGCGCCAGCTAGTGGCACTAGCAAGATAAATTGGTAGCACTAGCAAGATAGCACTAGCAAATTTGCACTAGCAAGTGGCACTAGGAAGTTGCATTGGCAAGTTGCATTGGCAAGTTGCAGCAGAGGTTGCTAGAGCAAGCTGCGCAAGGAAGGGTTGCTAGAGCAAGCTACAATAGCAAGTTACAAAAGCGATTGGCACGAGACGTTTTCAGTGTCTTACGCAAGATAAATATCGTTGTTAACATTTTCATCAATTCGCGCTTGAACAAAAAGAACGTGAAGCTCGAACAGTACTCGAGGCGTTTGCTACTTTTTGCCGTCCCGGCGCAACCCTCCGCGGGACCGGGGTGGTCAACAGCCCTTTGTGGGGATTGGGGTGGCCGACCTTCAACACCAAGGCGTTGGCTACTGGATCTGCGCATCGATCAAATTTTGTCCAGTCGGGACGCGGGCTTGAAAGTTTGTCTCGTGGCTTGTGCGCCTGCTTTTTGGAAGCGAGCGGCCCCAGGATCGAATCCTGAAATCACAAGTTGCAAAATGAAAGCAGCACGGGAAGTACGTGTTGAGCTCCAGCTGCAAAGTTGCAACGTGTCAGTGCGAAAGTAGTACGCAAAGTGCACTTTCAGAAGGCTCATGCTGGAAGATTGCAGCTTCTATCTGCGAAAGTATTACGCAATCAACGCCTTCTCAAAAATGATTGTCTTTCAGATCAGATATGGGCTGTCCAAAATAGATCGCTTTTAAGAAGAAGAAACCACATGTCATAGCGCCGTTGACTCCGCTCTGCGCCCGGCAAAGTTGACATGCACCAAGATGGGAAACGCTTAGTTGCGCAAAGCCAGACAAACAAAGCGCCAGGCGCCGCGCGAATACCAGTGCTTCGCCCTTAAGGGCAAAAGACTAGGTCCCTCAGCTAGGTGCACCTTTTTCCTTTTTTTTGGGGGGGGAGGGTTCCATTGGCAAAATAGACTACATACAAAAGGGTACCCGTATTCTAAGCTCTCTACTGGAGGACCTAGAAGATGTAGCAGGTATGGGGCCAAAACATAAGGCGCTGTTGGAATCGTCCTGTTATGTACCTCCGAAAGGCGGCTCAGACCTCGAGTGCCCGCTTTGTCGGACGGGGTTCAAGAGGTCTCGTTTCGACGCATCGAGGGCAGGGGCATGGGCGCATGCTCAATTGTGACGCTGGCGACGGGAATCGCAGTGTTTCCTGAATGACTTGAACTGCTACGTCCAAGTGAGTACTGAAGTGGGTGTTTAGCAGCTAAGCACGTGGCTCCTGGTTGTGGATTTACACGGGTTTCGATGCTTGTTTGAAGATCTCCAATTGCGAGATAGGCTATTTGTTTTTCCTAGTGTGACTTTACTGATGCTTCGGAGGCAGCAAGGCAGCACTTGAAAAATGCTAGCTAGCTATACATCTTCCACAAGCACTCCCGACAAATGATGTCCACCTATATAAGCGTCGTCCATTGAATTTCATACCCGAATGGTAGGCTCCCCTTAGTAATTCTTCAATCAGGAATTTTGGTGTAGAATTGGGCAACCCTGGAATGTTCTTGGGCTGTACCCTTGGCTAATCATAGGCATCTCAAAAAAAAAAACACCCCGGTTAATCAACCAAGAGTTTATCAATCCGGGGTTGCCACTACCACTTTCATTCCTAGACAGGGTGTATGGTGTCCCAATAAATTAGGGCCACAATTCAAGGTGTGCACCCTGGCGATCATTTGCCACACTCATGAGCATTGTCTTAAGGGGGTGTCACTTGTTGGAAAGGCCATTTTGGTGGTAGATGAGAAGTTCAGACTTTGTTTGTGCCAATCCACTCAGGAAGTGGGGCAAACAGGTAAAGGAGATGTCCAACTGTCCAACCCCTAGAATTCTTTTCCGGGGACCCAAAATGGTGCTTTCCTGTTGGTTTCCCTTTAAACCAACCCCAAAAAGATCGTACCCTCAAAAAAAAGAGGCGCCTGAATGGACCTCGGACTTGTAGAGAAGACTAGGTACACGCCCCGTGCAATCCCGTGGCCATGGTTTGCAATGGCAATGGGCGGGGCGTCGGAGGGATCTGGTGGTTTCTCCAAAACAAATCGACCGAATCGACCTTTTGGTTCCCCCATGTTGTTCCGTATTTCGTCATGGCCATGGCCCTAAAAGATCATGGTCCTTTATTTCCAGGTCCGGGCAAGTGGGGTTCCTTGGGCAATCCTGGAAATGTCACCCGTTCCATGGGGAATTTTTCGAAGGGGGTAGCTGCGAGCCCGTTTCGGAAACGATCCTTCGGGTTTCCTTGGGTGCCTGGGCAGTGCCAGCCACAAAGGACAGGGGTCGATTCCTATATTTCCCCTTTTGGTGATTTTAAACATCACCTTTTTGGCCCATGAAAGGTGAGTGTCCCTGGTGGGGGTGATGTTTTAAGGGGAAATATAGGGAGCCCTGAAGGAGACACTCAAATTCCCGTCGGTTTCGGCTCGGTTTCTTTTCGGCATCCCCCCCCCCGCCAAAAGATTTTGCAAAGTCCGGCAAGAACGGTTTCATCTTGGTGTCCCTTTCAGATCGCTTGGGAAGATGCCCCCTGATGGGTTTTCTTGGAAAGGGTGTCCCTTCAAAAAGCAGCAACCAACGTATTATTTTTCTTCTGGCTGGAGTATCAATTTTCCTGAATTCCATGGGTTGCTTTCATTTGCTTCAGACTTTGTTTTTGTTGCTCGTCTTTTCTTCTTCTGGTTTTACAATGCTGGACATAATCGTCAGCCCGAATCGCCTCGCCTCAGGTGAGCCGTGCCTGTGGCCTGCAGGAGACAACGGGGGGAAAGATGGGAGCGTCGTCTTTGGGGTCGGCACTTTCCGGCTTTCTTTGCGGCTAGGCCCCCCAGTGCCCGGTTACCCTTTTTTTTGGGAGGGGGTTCCCCTACAAAAATCGACGTGACAGAAATGTGTTGGTACCCTCATTCTAACCTCTCTGCTGGAAGACCTAGTTGTGGCTTTAAAGGGACACCAAAAGGAACCAACACCGGCAGTTGTGGGGGGTCCCCCAAAACAACAGGCCCAATATGTTGAAGCCATTTGCTCGAATGCTCTTTCCTTGTTAAAGAGGAGGCTTGAGCCTTTTGCTTGGGCAAGTTTAACCGTTTGATCCACTTGACACGATCTCCTTGTTCTCGGAGAGCGGGTTCTTCAACCCTGCTGACGAACCCAGAAATCCAAATTCCGGATGTGTTGGGTGTACTAAATAGCGTGAGTTTCGGGCTTAGCTTGGGATTTGGGTCTGACTTTATTTAGCGGACCCCCCAATTGGTGGTTTTCCTTTTGGTTCCCCGTTAAACCCAACCAGACAGGGGGGGCTCCCCCAAAAAGGACACACCCATTGGAGTTCTTGAAGAACAGCCGATCCATCCAAAGCCGTCAGGGTGCCTTCTCTGGATTTTGGAGTCAGATGTGTTGGCCATGGAACACTGGGGTCTCCCCCAAACATATGGGTGTGGTTCAAAACCAATGGTACATTTTGGGATAGGTGCACCACCCGTTTTAGTGAAATTAGTGGGGACTGGGATGTTCACTGGGGATACGGGGTTTTGACCCATGGCCATATTATGAATATGTTTACAATTTGGGGTTGAAGTATGAGACAGGATCTGAAGATGGGGGGATAGGTTTGCAAGCTCCGACCAGCTGCTGTTAACTCATTTTTGTTGCCTGGAGAAGCAACTACATGGGTTTCAATTCCGGGATCTTTGAAAAGCCCTCTGCATGTTTGTATGAATAGGGGACTTGCTTGCTGAAACATGAGACCTCTTTTTTTTAGGGGGACCCCCCAACATAGTGATTTTCCTGTAGGCTTCCCTTTCCACCCAACCAAAACGGGGTCCCCAAAGACAGAACTGGTGTGCCGTGTGGGCTTGCGCAGGAGCGTCCAAATTCATGCAATGCAAACCTTTATCAGAGCGGTGCCGAAAATGCCACTCGGACTGCCTGAAGAGGCCGCAAACGCTTCGCGGAGCTTCGCGGTCTTTTTGTTGGGCGACCAACAAAACGGTGAAGGCGGATATTTTGGCGACCAAGTTAGTAAGGCAGGCACCGAGTTCTAAACGAGGGACATGCTTTGCGGCTTTTTTGGCGACCAAATTAGCAAGGCAGGCGCCAATTTCTCTTTTTCGAGGGACATGAACCTTGCAACTGGGGTTCTGAAAACATGCGCGGAGCGGGCGCTTGCTGCCAAACTTCGGCCTTTTTGACACTCACGGCGATGGCATGCATTGGGGTTCAAGATTGACCCCATTTGGGTGTGGCTAAAAATTATAAACAGGAAGGGTTACGCAGGTTTTCGTCCATGTGTCTACTCACCAGGGTTCCATTCTGATACCGGTTTTTTCAGCCACAGCCAGTTAGGGACCCCTTTGGGACGCGACGTGAAGCAAACGCGAACGTCCTGCAAGGGCCTCATCAGGTGTCGCAGGGGCAATTCCCAGCAAGGTCCTCAGCATTTTGAGTTTTTCTAGGTCCCACAGCTGGGTGCCCGACCTCTCACCTTTTTTTTTGGTTGGGAGGGTTCCCCGACAAAAATAGACTACAGGAAAAAGTTGGTACCCTGATTCTGACCTCTCTACTGGAGGACCTAGACCCGTTTCCAAGATGCTAAGAAACTTCATGGGGGTCAGGGAGGCCATCGTTTTCCTCAGACATGTCCAAGGTATCTTGGCACTGCGATGACGAGCCGCTCTTCAACGCCACAGGCGGCCTCTCACGTTGCCGGTGTGGGCGGCTGTTTCGTAATGACTTGGATTTTCAAAAATTGCCAAATACCATTGACCAAGAAATCATCAAGCCATTGACCAAAACCATCAAGGTGAGCAAAAAGGTACCAGGCTCTACAAAGCCGACGCCCCACATGGTTTTGCCCACCAGTTTGGGGGAACACGTTTCCACCAGTCTCGAAGTTGGTTCATTGCAAGCCAGTGGTGGACACGGTGAGTAACAAACCGATATCCGATGAATCCATCCCTTTGAATCTAGGCGCGATTCAAACTCCATTAATCCAATGAATCCATCTTAGTCCTAAAAAAGACAGACGCAAACGGGCGTATAAAGAGGGGAAGTTCAGTCAGAAAGGCCACTGGTGGATGAATAGAACCCAATACACTCCCGCAGACTAACGGAAGGAAGCTCCCTCAGTTGGCCTCTGTAGAACCAAGCCTTTCAAAGGGGTCCGTGCGGGAGCTTCCATGGGGGAGGGTGCCCTCCCACCAATGAACATGGTGAGATAACCCAAAAGCGACGGTAAGTCTCCGTGCAGTGAGTTAGAACCAGGCTTACTAACCACTTACTACTCTCACACCAATTTTCATGGAACCTGAAGGGAGGGGGGGGGTCCTGGAGGACCATTTTCCTTTTAAAGGGACCCCCGAACGTCAGGTTCCATGTTAATTGGTGGGAGGGAGAAAGAGTTAAAGCAATGGTTGGGTTAGTACACCATTGTTTGCCGAAGGATTGTCATCCTTCATTAAGTCCTTGTTTGTTTTTTTGAATAGGGAAGCTTTAGAGGGGGAGGGGGGCTTGGCATCGAAAGTCATACACAGAGCCTGGCAGTTCTTTCCCACCATTTTTGGCGTCTAAGTCTGGCCAATTTTTCACCGGGTGGGGGACTTTCGACGGTTTGCACCCAAAGTCCACCAAGAGGACACGCCAAGCGCAAAGATTGCTATCATTTTCAGGTTCATCCAGGACCATGGCTGCCAAATGCTTTGTTCAGTGACCCTTCTTTGGGGGCTATTTTGGGCTATTTGCTTGCCAGCCATTTCAACTGCCTTTGTACCCGGCGGCAAACCAGGGTTGAGGAGTATGTGTTGCTTGATTTCGCAGAGGAAGCTGGAGCCAATGTCAAAATCAGGAATCGCCGGCTTTCCGTGTTTGATTTCCCCTCAAACAAACCTTAGAACAGGTACCCTCCAAAATAGAAGATGCCCAAGCGCAGGGGTCTCGTGCAGGCCGGGATGCCCTGATCGTATCTCTGTCGCTGGGTGCAACCAGGCCGGCAGATGAGATTTGGTCCAATCTCAGAACTTTCGCTGGGCGCCGATTTCCCAGAAGAATCCGTTTGCCTGCTTCATGACCCTCTTGGTGCCTTTCCTGCGGCGTTTTTGTACCATGAGAAGCTCGCATTTGGGTCACCGACAGGATCGTGCTGGTTTCTGTCGAGCGTGTTGTTGAAGCAGGTTGGATGGTGTGACTTTCCAACCCGCTACGGTTCACCAAAAAGCACAAAGGCATCAATAATTTATGGCACTTACTTCCCGAGTTGCGTTTCACGCTATAGTCACTGTCTGGGTTTGGACCAGTTTAGTGGCAAATGAAACACAAAGTGTGTTACTTGTTTGGGCCAATCCACTCGATCGGAATAATGTCAATTCTGTTATTATGTTTCTATAAGCGTGACTTTAATCAGGTGAAGCACCTTTACCCCGTTTTCAGGAGTTTTATCCCCACTAGTATCTGTCAGTTCCTTTTTGCAACTAGGTCCCCCAGTAGTGCCCTTTGACCCTTTTTTGGGGGAGGGTTCCCCTACTAAACTAGACTACAGAAAAAAAATGGTACCCTTATTCTAACCTCTCTACTGGAGGACCTAGTATCTGTCAGTGCCTTTTTGCAATGCTTCCACATTGAATGAGCCAACAACCACCCGTGTTCTGTCCATGGCCACTGGACAGCTGCCCGTTTGTTGGAAAGGGAGAACGTGTGCACGCACCTTCGTAGCGTTCTTTAGTGGTATCACAGAGGGGAGAATTTCCCACATCTAAAATTGACATATGTTCACAAATATCCCAGGGTTGAATCCCCATTCTCTTCAACCATGTTCAGAAGCCACCACAAGCCACCCATTTCGTACGGCAAGATTGCCTTTTAGACCCATTTGAGCCATCGACACCCGGGTGGATGAAGGTTCCCCAGCCAGAAATCGGTGCGAATATCCGCCGTTGCAATTTCCTTTGCATGGATTTGGGGAGGCCATGTTGACACCAGGTTTTCATTGTAACTACTGTGGTCCCTGAGTTCATGAACTTGAGTCACTTTTTGGGGTTGCTTGCCATTTTAGTGGGTAGCAAAGTTCTAGCTTACTTTTTCTGGCCAATCCACTCGTTCGGAAGTTCTTCAAAGTCGACCCTTTCGACCTTTTGGTTTCCCTTGGTCCCAGAAGGTTAAAAGACCTTTTGGGTTTCCCTTTGTTGGTTCCCTTTTTTTGGGTTTCCCCTTTTTTCTCCTCTTTGGGGTTTCCCTTGTTTCGGTTCCCTTTTTCGGTTTCCCTTTTTGGGTTTCCAGTTTTTCCCCCTTTTGGTTTCCCTTTTTCAGTTCCCCTTTGGGTTCCCCTGTTGGTGTTCCTTGGCTTTTTTTTCCGGGTCCTTTGGGCAGGATCTAATGAACCGCTCGCTCGGGCACCGAATACCGCGCCATGGAGGTCGTTCCAGCTGCGGCCAAAGGATGATCCGTTTCAAGAGACATTGCTCAGCCTCCAGGCGGGAAAATATGTTTTCCTGGGGCCTAGGTGTATTGTTTTTGGGCTGGTTTGGTTAAAACATCGAGGGCGATGCCTTGTTTACCTGGTTCTTCTTTCAACTACCAGGTCCGCAACATGTGTTTCTTTATGCCCCCCACAACAATGAATGGCGGTTTTCCTGTTCGTGTCCCTTTAAACAGCCACGAAAAAGGGGTGCCAACTCAGAAATAGACAGACCAGTTTCTTGAGCCAGGCATCATCCACCCAAAACTATGGCAAATCAGGAGTGGGTTCTCGTCAGGACCGCGTGTGTTGCTCGCCTTCTATCCGAATCTTCCATTTGCTTAAGAAACGTGTTTCTTCTTCCCCTGTTGGCTTCAAAGGAAATCTATTACTAGAAATGTGTTTTTCCCAGGGAGCTTAGGCAAATGGAAGAAATGGCTCAATGTGACCCTCCCCAAAAATGCTGGGAGGTTCCCAAACCACCATCTGAATAGTTCCCCCCTTTGCTGTTTGTTACATTGGTGGTTGTCAGTTTTCAACATCACCTTGTTGGCCCTAGGTGATTTTCCTCTGAACTTTTACTTTTTGGGTTGGAACCATTTTGGTGCTGAACAATCAGTTTGAACTTTTTTGGCCAGTCCACTCAGGAACTGTGTTGCCTCGCACACTTGGCCTTTCAGACATCTGTTTTGGATCTTCTTGGTGTACATCGATGGTGATCAGTGATACACACCAATTATCGCTTAACTTGCTCTAAGAAATATAGAGAAAATGCACCCAGAAATTAAAAGTTTATTTGTCTCACTAAGCGATGGTATGGTTACCCCCCAAGCGGCGTCCCAATGTTTATGGCCTATCTTGCCAAAACAGAAGCTGTCCCCCCCGATTTCCTCCCAATGGACTGCCGTGTACCCCATGTTTCACTGGTGGTTTGGGGCTGGAAGCCATAAATTTCGAGGGAAAATCGGGTAGCCGCCTATACCGTGCTTGGCGGCTCCCAGCCGTCCCCTTAGGGTTTTAGGCGGTTAGGGTTGAGTGGGAAGTTTCCATTTGACCCACCAAAAGTTCGTCACTTTTAGCAGATCAAAAAACGGACGGCCCGGTAGTACCCCCACATTCCACTGGTTAAAGCGGGTATTCATGGTTGTTGTTGGGAAACATTTTACATTTTTGCTTGTTGTAATTTGGTAGGAAATCCCCCACTGAACTACAAGCATTTATTTTTGTTGCTCCCCTTCCAACGTCAAACAAGTATCGGCCCAGCGGAAGGATGGGGACCTTTGCACCATGGAAGGACTTTGCCAGAGCCTGAGATGCTGCAAGGCGCAGAGGCTCCGGTCTTTGGTTTTTGGTGGGTCATTGCAGGTAAGTTCACTGGTCATATTTGGTGGATCATGACAAATTGTTGGTGGTTGCCATGGGTTTCAATGTTTGTTTTGGTGGTTCCTTGTGGTTCTGTTCAGTTCTAGTTTTTTGCTGCAAGAAACAAGCCGCTATATATTTTTTGCAAGACCATACCGAGGCTCGGAAGGGTGCCAAGGTACCTCGCTTGACATGACCCACTGCGTCGCTAGCAAGCGGCTGCACGGGTTGAGATGGGGTTGTAGAGTCAGAGTTGTTTTCGAGATCACATAGAGCTACCTAAGGCCCTCTCAACGGGAAGACAGTGGACCAGCGGACGTGGGAGTTGTTCTTCCCGAAGTTAGCATTGTGAGACTTACCATTTTGAGATTGGTTGCCTTTTTGGGTGTCCTCATAATTACTTCTTCGTGTCCTTCACGCTGTCCAGACCGCCTCATTCTAGGCGCGTGGTTGAACCCCACCGGTGGTGTATCGAACCATCACGCATGCGCAAGCAAATCGTTTAACTTGTTGCAGGGTATCTAAGTCTGGCCCAGTGTTGAAGCTCAAAATTGTCCACCTGGACCCTTAACCTACCCTCAAAAAAGGGGAAACCCATTTTATTTTAAGGTGTGAGGGTCCAGGCAGTAGCATTTCGAAACTCAATGAAGTTTTCTCGATGGACAACCATCCTGAGGTTGGTCTAAGAGCGCGTGACCACAAAACTACGGATGGATGACACAATGCGTTTGCTCCCATATGTTTGTGGCAACAGATTTACAATCTAGCCTCTCTACTGGAGGACCTAGAGAGGGTCGTGCAAACACAACAGGGATCTCTTCTTGGACCGACATGCGGCAAAGATAATCACCTCCTCTATGAATAGACATTATTATCTCTGCTTTCTTTCACCCTCCCAAAAAAAATAGACCTGAACGTGGCTTCCTGGAAGACAATGTTGCTTTTCTGGGGCCGGTTCTTGGGAGGGCACTTTCTTCGGCCGGGGGGTCGAATTTCCTTGCGGAAAGCCAATTTGTGGACATGTCCTCGAAGCCCACGCTTGGAGTTACACCCGTTTTTTGCGATCACCGAATGAACAACTCACCAAATTCCCTGGACCTCCCGATCAATCGCTTCCCATCACCCTGTTTCAAGTTTCAACCATCCAAAACGGACAATGGGTGCTGTTCAAGGGTCCGCTGGTCCCAACAGCAAGTGGAAATCGATGGAAACTTCTGCATACTTCTCCTTTGAATGGTTTCAAAGCTTTGAGGCAAAACTGAAGCGAGCGTCGTTTTGATAGATGTTAGGAGAAGTATGGAGAACCCTGCTGACTCATGACTGAGCTTTCAAGCTGCTTCCAAGCTGAGAAAAAATGGCACCCTCTGAACAACTGAAAGGAACAACTCAACCATTCTGTGCTGCTGCTTTTTTCTGAGGGACAAAATCCACAAACCGCAGCAGGATGAAGGACAGCCTACAAACACCGGGAGAAACCCGCCAACTTGTGCAGTGTATGTTGTACAGCCTCACCCCGCATGGTCCAAACCAGGGAGGCACGGGCAGTGTGACACGCGCCCTTCAAGCCACACTGAACCCCCACGTCCTGCTTTTTAAGATGCGCTGCCACTAGGTCCCCCAGCAAGGTGCCTTTTGCCCTCTTTTGGTGGAGGGTTCCCCTACTAAAATAGACGAAACAGAAAAAAACATCGGGTACCCTTATTCGAACCTCTCGAATCTGGAGGACCTAGCCCCAAAAAACCACGCGTAGAGGAGACTCCGTTCGAGTTTTGGAGCGGTTTGCTTTATTTGCCGGACCCACAGATTGCTCCATACCAGGGCTGAGGTTTGTTTGTGCCTTTCCCCTTGTCGGGAGGCTGCAAAACGCTTGCCGTCTAGCTAGGCATAGGGAGCCAAAGAGCCCACATCCCCGCAACAGCATGGCTTAGCCAGTTTGAAACAAACTTCTTGCTTAAAGTGGCATTGTACGTCAGGTAAGTGGGTAATAACCATGGTTATAACCCACAAAAGCCATGGTTATAAGCCTCCGTTCAGTGGGTTACAACCAAGCTTACTAACCACTTACCTGACGCACCCGATCGCCAGTTGCGAGTCTGAGGTCAGAAGCACTACAGGCACCGCGTTCCTCCAGAGGATGTTACTGCAGACACCTGAGATTCAGCCGCCGCAATGGCTGTCTACTTGTCTACTGATTGTACGGAGTAGCGCGAGCCTTTTTTTAAAGAACGTTTTGTAAACTGTTTGCTTAAGAATATGTTTACTTTCCCCTTAGAAATGAGGGCAAGACTCCCCAACAAGCCATTGACGTCTGGTTCTTCTCAATTGGCTCGGAAGGGTCACACACCTCAAAATGAGTCGTTTGCCTCCTTCCTTCAAAGACTTGAAAGTCGAACAAAGCTTGGAATCGGGCAGCCCCCCCGGCAAAAAAACAAAGTGAAGGGAGTGGTGCCCTTTCTGTTCCCTTCAACCAGCCAAAAACGGGTATCTACAAAAAAGTAACGAACCCATTCCTTCCGCAGTACATGACTGGCGAGACAGGACCCTGGCAGGTTGCTATCTGATGTTGGCGATTAGAGTTACTGCCCTGAGATACAGAAGACTACAGTAAAGCCTGGGTGGAAACATGTTTTGTGTATACTGAATTGGCTGCAAAACACGGTACTGACATAAAGGTGCATTGCAGCCGCTGGGGCGGTAGCATTTTTCCACCCACAGACGAAGACGAATTCCGAAGACGCATTCGCCCAAGGCTGTCTGAACAAAGAAGAAGCGTGAAGACGAATTCCCGAAGCCAAATTCTGCCCCGAAGCCGAATTCTACCCCGAAGACGTATTGCGAAGACGCATTTCCAAAGGCGAATTCTCTCCCGAAGCCGAATTCCCTCCCGAAGACGAGTTGCGAAGACGAATTCCCTGAAGCCAAATGCCCTCAAGAACACGAGTTCCCCCTCCTGAATGCCTTTGAACAATCATGCCAGCAGCAAGCGTTCGTGGCAATCTCGTCCTTGTCACACACGGCCCTCCACATAGATGTTGTTGTCAAATGATGTCTCGATTCTGACCGTATGCCTCTAGGAGGAAGGCAGTATTCTGAGCCTCTGCTGCTGATCGTCCTTGTGTCTGTAACGGGCATTAAATCGTTCCATGCTGACTTCAGTCTCCTGAGCACGATCTCGAACTTTGATCTGAGAATGAGAAAATCCGTATGGCTTCTTTTGAGGAGAGTCTTTTTGTCGCTGCCAGTCATCAACAGGCTGCTCCGCTACAATTGAGTCCGGTGGCAGGGGATCTCAATCCTGGTGTTGTCGGATACTCACGTGGCCCGTGGATCTTGTCAAGTCAGACCCAATGCATCTCAGATGGATTGGTGAGACTATGGATGTTCCTAGTTATGGGTCTCTCTTGTTATTGTAGCGCGCAGCCCAACGTCTTTTTGCAGTAAGCCATGGCTCTGGTTGCGCAACGTGTAAAGAAGGGCCTTGAGCCAAAACGGTAGACTGTGTGAAGGTCAAGAGAGTAAAAAGCGCTCGCGGGGGCGGGGGGGGGGGGTGTGTCATCAGGGAATGTAGCGTCGGAATGCAGCGTCAGCCGGGAATGCAGCAGCCGGGATTGTGGCATCAGGGAATGTGGCGTCGGAATGCGGCATCAGCCAGGAATGCGGCGTCCAGGGAGGAATGTGGCGTCAGCGTCAGATTGCGGCGTTACCCAGGAATGCGGCGTCAGGGGTGAATGTGACGTCAGGGAACGCTGCATCACCGTGCGGCGTCAGCCGAAAGTATCGCCGGAAATGTAACGTCGGAATGCGGCGTCATCTCGGGAATGCGGCGTCAGGAGGGGAGGATGTTGCGTCAGGGAACGCGGCGTCACAGGTTTTGGAATGCGGCGTCAGAATGCGAAGTCAGCGTCAGGGCGGTAAAGCGCTGGATCTTTTGCGGCCGCCCTGTAAAAGTGGGTGGGATCACAAGCACATGGCGTTGGACAACAAGGTCAATGAGTGGCAAAAACGGGTGGGTTGGAGAACCACGTGCTGCAGCCGCAGTGCAAAGCTTTTTGCCGGGTGAGGTGAGCCACATCCTAACCCGGGTTGATGAAGGCTACGGGATAACCCCCTTAACACAAATAGGTGCGGATAGCCCTGTTTTGATTCTGGGTGGACCATTTTCACAGGCTTTGAGTATGACTCCCGTGGCTATGGGCCACAATTAAACCACCAGATCGCTTGTCCATTTCTCGGGGCCACCCAGGCTGAGTTTACATTTTGACCCACAGCCATGTGCCAAGGGGAGATTAGGGACCCCCAACCAAGGGTCCCAACATAAAGGGTAGGTTTTCAGCATCACCTTTTTCGCTTGTTCAAGCGGTTGGTTCCTGGGAGTGCCCATGGTCAATTCGGGGCCGAACAGAATATTGATCAACCCGTCAAGGATTGCGATGTGAGTACTTTTTAGGACAACCGCCTTTTGGTTGTTTCAAGGGAAACCAACGATAAACCACCCATGTTTGGAGTTCCTAAACAGACCGACCCATGGTACCCAAACTCAAGGTATTCCTGTTTCCACGCATTCATGTTTATGCATCCATGATACATGAAGCGCACCCCCTTTTACATGTTCATGAGTTACAAGGTCTTTCAAGTATTACATGCAAGGCTTGACTGTTGTTGGCACGTTTGTTTGGTCTGGTTCAGTTTTATGACGGGGGCTCAGTCTGCAAGAAAAAACAAAAAACGGTTTCTTGCTACCGTACCGAGGGTTGGAATCGAAAGAAAAGGATCCCTGCCCAGGAAGCCCACAGCGAACCGTTTCCCGCCCCAAAGGGCGCCACTGGCTGAGGAGCCTCGCATCAATCTGACCTGGCGATGGATTGTACAGCACGACGCAGGGTGTAGAACCCGCTGAAGCTGCAGGTGTCCTTTTTAGATTAGTTTGGATAGAAGTAAATTAGCTTGGTTAGAAATGGATGGTTTCGCTCATGTAGGTTGGTTTTATGCCATCCATTTGCCAGGGTCGTGGCTGAAGTCAAGCAAATACGCTTTTGGAGCCAGTCATTCGGGATGGTTTTATGGGGGGTCAGACATTCCCTCATTCCCTGCTGAGAACCAGCGAGAATACAAACAGTTTAAAGGCTTACCCCTACCATGGCATGTGGTTTTTAATTCTATTTAGTGTGAACCTCGCAGAAATCCGGTCCGGACCCTACGAGCCAGAGAAACCCTCAGAATTGATCATGTCCGGGAACTGCCCCTGATTAGTCCAGTCCTCCGGATTAATCCGAAGTCAGCAAATTCATTATCCATTTATTGGCTAAATGTGGAATGAAAATACATGATCAAGAATCGATTCTTACAAACAACATTCACCATTACTCGTGCGGGCACCTTTTTTAGAGAGGCATGTCATCCTGATTGTCCAGCAAACGCGGTGACTGCCTGAGTTGGTTCCAGATACAAAATCTTGGCGCTTCAGAGCGAAAGGGGTGCCGGCCTTGTGCAGGTAGCTTGGAACGATGGGTTTTCGAGACAGAGTGCATGTATGTATGCATATCAAATCTATAGATGATGTTTGTATGATGATATATGAAGTGTATCTACATGTATACATATGTAATGTGTTTATGTACACATTATATCGTCTAACAATTGAAAGTAGTGCGGGAGACATGTGTTTGGGCAAGTCTTTTGAATTACATCAACATGGGGAAAGCAGGCACATTGGGCATTGAAGACAGAGTTGGTCAGCGCGCTGCTTGCATTGTGCAGGTGTGTGCAGGTGTTAGATTATCCTTGCGGGTTTTAACATCACCTTTGGGTTGACGGAACATAAATTCCATTGCCACTACTCCCTTTCCAGATCCCATTTCCCAGTGATTCCCCGGTTCTTTTTGCGTGGGGCAAAAGCGACATGGGACAAGCCATCTGCACGTGTTCCCATCAGCCTCAAACAAGGGATCCCCAATGATCCCCAAGTACGTCATTGCTTGTTTCGCCTGCTGATCTCGCCATAGCTTAAGCAAATGAGCTTGACATTCCGCAACAAAAAGGGGATGCAACCACATAGTTGCCAGCTAAAGAGTGCCCTAGCTTGAGACTGGCACGAACAGGCTTTCAAAGTTGTCACCAACATGAACTTTGGATTCATCCGGAAGACCCTGCTAGAGGACCCGCCGTGAGATATTATACTTCACTTGCTATAACAGGGGAACCACCCCTTAGTACAGCGCCGCAACCGGAAGCCGAACAGCGGGCGGTGTTTGGGGGGAGGTAGATTCTGCAATGGGTGGGTGGGTTGGTTGCCTGATGTGTTTGTGTTCTTTCTCGTTGAAATGGTTTTCTTCCGTTTTGTATGCAAATAGGTGTTTATGCAGAACCGCCTCTGTCAAACCATAGGTGCCATTTTTAGGTTAGGTTAGTTAAAAATAGATGGCACTGGTTTAGATAGGTTTTATTCCTTTTGCAAGGGCCATCTATTTGACCAAAAGGCCACCTGTGTAGACAACCAGAGTTTGGCTCCTTTTGGCTCCATCCACGCGGGGGGTTCTTGGAGGCCTGGCTTGAGCTTGCGGAGCATGGCCGGTGTATCGACGGCGGGGCAGTCGTTGGCTCCATTTGGCATTTGGGCTCCTGAGCTGCAGCCATGGCATATTTATTTTAAAGATAATAGTTTTCTTTCGCTCGTGTGTGGAAGAGTCCTCTTTTAAAACCCAAGTGCGTGAGAATATGTCAATCAGATGAACTTTACTAGGCTATGGATTTTCATGAAAGCCCGTTGCGGATGCCCTTAGGTTCCGAAGGCTTTGCCAGTTTCCGACTGCTTTCCCTACCCACATCCCCCACAACAAGGTGCGCCCAATAGAAGCCAAGCTTCCGAGAACAATCCTCGGAACAATTCGGAGGACGGACCTCCGTGACTTTAAGCCTGACCCCTAGAATTTCTATCTATACCTCAATTGTCCCTTTTAGTTCAAGACTCAAGGGACTTGGCAGGATTTTCAACCCCACCCAAATTCTCGCTATTCCCGCTCTCCCAGAAGATCCAATTACATTGACCAAGTTTAACTCCCACACTCCCCAACCCGACAAATGTCTTGCGCGATTCCATCACTGACCTCTCGGGGGGTCAATCCCATCGACCTGGTACTGGGTCGTAGAACGGCATGCGATGCGTTTGCTGGCCATTGCGTTCCACCTGGTCAACGCAGATGCGGTGACCTGCAGTAATGAGCGCCTGCAGAGGCGGGTTTTTTGCAGCTCGCTCACCCCTTTGGCCGTGGGTCAAAACCAATGGTACCATTTTGGGGTAGGTGAATTCACCACCCATTTTAGTCTATTTTAGTTGGGATTGGAATGCTCACTGGGGGTACGGGGTTTTGACGCATGGCCAAATTCGTTCCATTTGATTCAAGAAAATGAATCCTGTTCCTCTGTTGAATTGCAAGGGAGTCTGGACATATATTCTTTGCGGGGGACTTGAGCAAATGGAGGAATGGATTCGTGGTTTGTTGTAGATATCCCTTTCAGGTCGGCTGAGAGGGAAACGAGAGGAACCCCCACTTTCTGTCTTCTTGTTTTTGCGGGGGCCGAGCGGGAAGCAGAAAAACAACTCATTTCGAGTTTTGGCTTTTCGACCTTAGATATTGTACCGGACGCGCCCTTTGACCCAATAGAATGATGGCATCAACCCAAAATAATGTTGGGTACATTCCCATCCATTTTGAAGGGTTGAGGGTTGGCGACTCCAGGTACATGCCAATAAAGTTCCCGCTGGTTTGCGGTGCTTCCTCGCAAAAAAGAAACGGAAGCAGAACAAGGCAACCTGTCGAATTTACAGTCATGTGCGGCAGTTTGTTGCTGGATTTGGCTGTATCAACCATAATCACACCTGCAATATTTATACTTGAGTCTCCTCCAAGACTATGGTGGATTTGGGATTGGCCACATATTCATGTTTCATGTGTTGTCTATCCCAGTGGGCCGACTTTACAGGGTTTCGATGTGCATGTTCGATGGGATGTGGCGCGTTGACTTGCGCATCTTGATTCGGAATCCACGGTACAGCGCAACTTTCCCTCGACTCAAAGCGACCTGATATCTACCTTCTGGTGGTTATACGAATTTGTCTTTAGTTATGGGATGCCCTCCCCACCAAAAAAGACATAAATAAACATGTTCGTGGCTCAAAGAACCGGTGCCAAAATGGAACCCTGGTAAGTGGAAACATGGACCAAAACCTGCGAAACCCCTCCTGTTTAATTTTGAGCCATACCCAGATAGTGGTGATATACTTTCTGTTTTGCTTACAGGTTGGTGTGGGAGTACGGGTCGCTCGCTCAGAAATCGTGGCGCGGAGCTTTGCGGAAGCAAGTGTAGCAGGACGTTCGGCGAAGCTCTTCGTTTGCAGGCGAATTTCAGACAAAGAAGAATCAGAAAACACAAATGCAACATTCAGAAACTAGAAAAAGCAACATTCAAAAAACAGACGATTCGGATGATTAAGGACAGTAGGGATGGTGGGATGGTCGGAGGATGGTCGGGGGATGGTCAGGGGATGGTCGGGGGATTGTCGGAAAGGTTGGGACCATGGACGGTCCGGTTGGTGCGTGGTCGCGATGGCATGGATGGTTTTTTGTTGCTTCTGTTTTGGCTTCAATTGTGTAGGAGAGCGAGGCTTTACAGCCGCATTGGCCGTGTCGGCAAATTCGCTTGAATCTACTTGAATAGCGTGGCCCACTGAAGAGCCCAAAGTTTGTGCCGTCAAGAGAATCCAATCCGAGACAGTTGGCTGCAGCCCTTGTGCCGGGGCGAGACCCACTGCATTTGGCAGATTACTCTGGCGCCTTTTTTGATTTCCTTTCACCTGCCTTTTTGTCAAGGTGCAGTGATGATGTGGACGGCTTCCGGTTGCTTCTGACCTGCCGGTTGCTTTGGAATGGTGGCCTTGCTCCGCGTGCTTCTTCGAACTTGAGACTGGCCCGAAGTACGTTTGCAGCTTTCGATTCGGTGGAGCGACACGCGCTGCTTGTGCCTCAGCGCTTTTTGGCTCGGGTGTTGCTTCGGCTTGGCCAAAGCATTGTTCAGCATAGTGGGGCTGCTCTTTGCGTTTTGCCATGTCGCCAATCGACTGCGTTCCAGACTTTAATGGCAGCTTGTGTTTGAGGCGATTTCGACGTCCACAAGGGAGTCCCGCCTGTGGCACGGCATCGGCCTTGCTGGTTTCTCGTCGCACGAAACGCCGATCGAATTATTTTAATGTCGGGCGTAGCTGAGGCTGCGCCGGCCAGGCGCGAGATCGGGGAACTCCAAGTTTCCGTGGATAAGCAGCATGTGACGACCTTTTTATGTGGTTATCGCCAACAAACGGTGAGAGGGCAGTCCAAGATGTCATGCTGCGCGCCGTCCAATGCGCATGCGCCAGCGCAAGATTGAAGAAAAAGAGGCCGCCCCCGCCGCTTACTCTACCAGCTGCGAATGGATGCTGCCCTGACTTGTCGGCTGATCGCGGCCGGTGCGTCGCCGCACCAGCGTTGTCCTGTCACCAAGAACAGTGACACACAACATCCTGCTGTGCGAAATGGGAGGTTTTTTGTCGTAAGTGGAACACCGTGGGTGTGTTGCGTGTTGCCTGGCCAGGCGCAGGGCGTTCTGCAAAGCTGAAGAAGGCTGACAAGGCAATGTTTTCAAGTGCCTCGCCGGCGCAGTAGCAGACAATGATAGTTTGCAGCAAGGTTTTCGTTGCGCAAGAAGACCGATGCTCGTGATGATCCCTTCTGTGCGCGTTGTGGCAAGCCCCAAGGCTGCGTCTCAGGCAGTGCAGTTGCAGAGGAGTTGTTGCTGCGTCCTTGCTGTTTAACATGGGACACACAACAGTTTAAGACCTTTTGCGAGGGTGATTTGCCACGAAGAGGCGCCGAGGTTCCCTCACCACTCCCAATATCAAATCCCACGCAACCCGCAAGAATAGCGCAGCGCTTTGCATGGTGTGATTGTCGTGTTCGCGAACGCTTTTGATTCCAACGACTGTTCTGCGTGTGACTGCCATCAACAGGCTTCAAGTGCAAAAGCAACTCATGTGGGCCAATTGTCAGGACCATTACAGCAGGGGTGCATGCCGCGCGTAGCGTTTTCTGAAAGACGGAGTTTAACGACGTCCGAGGCTTTGATTTGTGAGAAGCAGCTGGCAGTGCCAGCGAAGTCCCTCTTGAGGCAGCACCTGAGAGCATATGTGTGCTTTTGAAGGACCAAGTGCTGGCCGGCTTTGTGTTGGCTGGAAGCCTAAGCTCAAGCGCAAGCAGCGCCTCATCTCTTCCAGCGCCGCACTGAAGCAGGGCGTTGCGTCGGTTGGCCCGTCGAACTCCCGATCTGCCTTTAATAAAGAGTCGCAGAAGGCGGGGAGGGGCGCAGCCCTTCCGGCGGCAGCCAGAGATCGCTTCATCTTGAGGGAGTTGAAGCTCACGGAGAGCAGCCGTGCGTTGTTGCAGGACGTTGAGGCTTAGAAGGGTGCCGTTTTGTTTCGGCCCCAAGCAGACACCCAAAATGGGGGCGTCCTCCCCCTCCCCATTTTGACATACCCATCCGAGTTTCCATTGTCGCAGGAATCGGATCGTCGGACAGTCGAGGCGGCCGGGTTGATGTCGGGATGGCAAGACGGCCGGGATTAACAGAATGGTCGGAATTGTCGGGATGGTTCGATCGGGTTCTTCGGATGGTCGGGGTGGTTGGGGTGCTTCGGACGGCCAGGACCCCCGGGATGGGGTCGGCTGTCAGGGTGGTTGGGTTTGTCGGGATGGCGGGCGGTTGGGATAGATGGTTCTTCATAGCACACCGCCCCCCCGCCTTGCGTCGGTGGAGCCAGTCAGCTGGAGAAAATCCTGGGGTCTGCGAGGGACAGTACTTTTTTGGGAATTGCAAATTCCACTTTAGTATTGCCAAGGTTGACCCCCAGATCCCCAGGACTTCCTTTAGCGTTGGCAATTCTATTTTAGCATTGCCAAGGCTTACTCAGACTCCGAGTACTTACTTTAGTATTGCCAACTCTGCCGAGGTTGATTCTCAGATTCGCAGGGCCTCTTGTGGGCAACCCCCTTTGCGCAAATGTTTGCCCTTACTCTCTCGTAACAAAAGTTATCTTAAAACAAATGTTTGGGAGCTTCAAAAGCGGAATTCCTAATGTTTGCCCGGATTTGTTTGCCCGTGTTTTGTCCAACTTTTTTGGCCAGTCGTTGTTTGCCAGGATTTTTCCCGGCACTCTTTCTGGCAAAAAATGCCACAATTGAGGACCCCACAACAGTCACAAGACCCTGAACTGCGAAAATAAATGCACAATAGAGGGGACTTTTCGAATTGGGTCTAGCATTTGTCGGGACGGTGGCGGCGGTCAGGATGGTGGGTGGACGTTGGACTGGTAGAGGTTGGAGCGTTGAGCCAGCAAGGGTCGGCTTCGCCACTGCCTGCCCCACGTCGTCCAAACTTTACATCGCCGTTGGCCGAAATTCAACAAAGCGCTTGCCAAATTCCACCTTGATGTCGGTCGAATTTCCGCTTAGATGCCAGCCGGATGTCACATAGGCCGATCACGTTTCATGATATTCGCATCTTCCTATGTTTAGAGGCGAACTTCTTAAACAGAAAAATATGGTACCAATTTCTTCTAACCTCTCCACTGGAGGACCTAGTCTTGGCAAAAACAAATTGCCGAACGCTGCGCAGATGTCGAAAAACCGCAGGCTGCTGCGGGAGGAGCGGCACCGGGCCTGGGCGTGCGATTCGGCGAAGCTGAAATTCATCCAAGAGCAGCCCTGGGAGGCTGGGAGAGCGAGCGCGTTTGGTTCGTTGGGTGCCGGTTTGGTAAAGATTCCGAATATCTGGCGTCTCCAACATGAGAGTAAGGGGGACTGAATATGGAGAGTCCGAAATGGTTTCTCCCAAAATACACCGGGAAAAAAGGTCAGGTACGAGAACGGGGCCGGGGGGGGGGGTGTTGGCATGCAGTTGAGATGTGGGGATCTGCTCGCTCTTTGCCTTCAAACGAATGACCATAACCAAGCCACGCCCAATGATTCCATTGCCCTGTAAAGAAGGCAATGTGGACTTCGGATCAATCCGGAGGACCATACTACTCAGGGCTGGTTCTTGTGGTGAGGGATGACATTTTAGGGGATTCCTGCAACCAGTAGTAGGGTCCTCCTTCAAAGACTAATATATGGGTTTATAGTCCCGTCATGAGAAAGTAACCAAGGTGAACCACCTTGAGTGGCAAAAAGGAACATGGCCAGTGGCTTGCTTTTGTGACAACCGGGACAAATCCAAATAGCTCAAAGTCTGCTTTGGTCTTCGCACTTCCGTTCGAGTTCCTGGGCTTGAAGTTTTTTGGGTGTGGTTGCCATGTTGGCTGCAAGTACAAAAAAAAGTTCCGGACTGTCCTATAAGTCTGAGCTTTGCACTGAGGCCGGCTTGGCCCTCGGCCCCCGGCCATGATGGGTAACTCAATCCCATGTGGTTGAAATATCACATATGTTCTTTGCCGCATTCTGCTTGGATGTTAGGACTTTAACTTTTTGCCAACTAATGGGTTTTCCATAAAACCACTAAAAGTTAAAACCGTTTAGCAGAGCAGCAGAAAAGCCACCGAGAAATGTATTTTCGTGGTTTTCCAAACAATCAAAGACTCAAAAAGTCAAAAAGTCTCCATCTACCACGGACCATTTTTTTGGTTGGATCAACTCACTCAAATGCCCCCGGCCCCACTCGCCTCCGGCCACTTCCTGCTCGCTGCCCGCGGCCTAGGCCTGGGCCCTGGACTCGGAGGAGGCCTTTGCGCGCCTGAGCTTCAAGGCCGTCCGACTCGCGGGAAACTCGCCCTGGACCTTCGCCCCTTTCTCAGGTGATACAGCTGGGTCCTCCTCCGGCTGGTGCCAACTTTTTAACCCCCAACTTTTTTGGGTTGGGGGGGTTTT
Source organism: Effrenium voratum (assembly GCA_963377175.1). NCBI lineage: Eukaryota > Dinophyceae > Suessiales > Symbiodiniaceae > Effrenium > Effrenium voratum. The sequence goes on from CAUJNA010003337.1 coordinate 595,967, forward strand.
CGTCTACTAAAATAGAAGGATCAGGAAACAAGTTGGTACCAACTTATTCCAAGCTCAAACTACTGGAGGACCTAGACAGATTGTTGGTATTCCCCACTGTTTGTTGGTATTTACAGGGGAATCGAATCATTCTATGGTTTCTCAGGTGATGCAAAATGGATTTCGCAACCATCCAGGACATGGAGTAGCGGCACGGATGGTTGACACAGATTGCGGAGTTTCCAGGAGACTATGAAATGTTGCCCAATAGACTTAGACCCACAAAAGGTTAAACTTGTTGCAGGGCAACTTACAAGTAGATATACTCCACTTCCGTTCCGTTTCGGACTTTGGTGACTTGTTGGGTTTGGTTGCCATTTTAGTGGTACCCAGCACGTCCATGTCCGAGTTTTCTTTGGGCGGAGCTTGTTTACTAGTAAAACTTGGGCTCGACAATGTTTTACTCAAAGCCTATGTTTTGCTGGCTGTCCAATTTTTGCTCAAGCTGCCAAACACCGGCTTTCATACTTATATAGCATCCCCCCTTCCCCCCCTCCCCCCGTCATCTACCCTCTCCAGAAAAGAAGCCAAAGTGCCCCCCCCCACTTTTCCACCCAAAAGGAGCAGGGTTTCTGTGGCCCTCCCTCCCCCTTCCCCTCCACCCTACTGCAGTATACCCCGCTCTTTAGTTGTAGGGTAAGAGTTTTATACCCTTTTTTTGGGGGTATGAGTTTCACACCCCCTAAACGACTTGTGTTTTCCCATTCATGAATTTTAAAAGAGGATGTGACGAAGGTGGTTGCGGGCGGAATTGTTCAACAAGAACAAGTGAAAACGCAAGGAGAACCAAGCTAAATGCCGGAAGCCCTGTGCGAACTCCGCAAGCACCCCGAGCGAACACTGTGAGAACCCCGTGAACACTCAATACCGTGAATAGCCAGTAAGAACTTGAAAACCCAGTGAAAACCCACTGAACAACCATTCTTTTCCTGGTCAATATATTCATGGCCAACTCCATTTTAAGCACCAATTCAATGATTTTGGCCAGCTACAGGTGTGACAGCCGCAATGCGAGTGTTTGTGCAACCAGCCTATTTCAGCTGCTTTTGGGTGCCAATGCGAAGATGTTCGCAAAATAGTTTTGACTGCATACGCGCACTGTGAGCTGGCCTAAGCCATACGCTGGTTGGCTTATGTTCTACATCTCAGGCGTGAACATTGCTTTAATCATGAAGATGGAATCAGACAGATAGAATGAATGAGCCGAAGATGGATGGACTGTTCAACATGTTTCTTGGCTGGAAGGATTCAAAATGATGGCTGAATTGAATTTGCTATCGGAGTCGGCACTACACAATTGCAAGGACGGCGCAGCGTGAAAGCCGTGGGCTGCTGGTATGTGCAACACGTTTCCACTGCCCAATTTTCAAGAGTGAAATTTGGGTCGCCCATTTAACACAGGTAGGTTCTGACTTTACTTAGGCGACCAAATAATACCGGTAGGTTCTGACTTTACTTCGGCAACCACAGAAAACTTAGTCTTTGGAAGTATTGGGGTAAGCACAAAGTTTGGATTAAACTTTATTCAGCCAATCCGCTCGTTGGGACATGAGTGCCCAAAATGATCGTGGATACAGGAAAACTAGGTCCATTTTCAAGGGGAGATGCGGTCGCACAACATCGTTCACCACTTGGTAGGTTATCCCAATTGTAGCACTTGTCCGTCCGTGGATCAGCGTCCCACTCGAACGTGTCCATCAGTGTTGAGGGATGGTTTGGAAACACCCTTTTACATATCCCTTGGGTAAATGGTTGCAAAAGGCTTAACAGATGTTTATACCACTCTCCGCCAAAAGGGGTATGTACTCCTTATAAACTGCGTAACCATGGAAGCCAAGGGGTATGAAGAAGGTACTTCCCTCGGAGTGACATTGACCATAACCTTTCCATCGATCCTCTTGTTCTCGCGGGCAGTGCATACGCTCTTGGAGAAAACCACCCAACGCAAACAACACGCACTCATAAAACAAGTGGCCTTCACTGTCGTTTCCATGGACACCACCCCAACCCAACCCACCCCCTTCTGAAAAAACAAAGGAAGCGGAGCGGTGTTCCTTATTTCCCCATGAACACCACCCCCCCAAAAACAGACACGTCCCGTGGGTCCGTCGGGCAGGTGATGGTGCCCCACCCAGTGAAGGAGAAGGAGGATTTGCTTTGGAGTTTGGCTGAGTGCCTTGGAGCTCATTTTTTGCCATTGTGGTCAAAGCCGTTTTGGTTGAGCCCATGTTGGTGGGTAAAACCGGATTTTGGTGGTACCAACAAGCAACAAGGAGGTGCCATTTTCACGAGAAACTGGATATGGCCATGGTTCAAAAACGTTTTGGGAGCCCATTTTGGTTGGGATTGGTGAATTCACCACCCATTCTAGAACCTATATTTTAGTGGTTGGATTGGGATGTTCACTGGGGGTACGATTTGGATTTTGACCCATGGCCATTTTGGTTCCTTTTGACTTGCGATGTGGGAACTAGGTCCCCCAGCTAGGTGCCAACTTTTACCAACTTTTTTGGTTGGGAGGGTTTTCGTCTACCAAAATAGACTACAGAAAAAGGGCACCCTTATTCTAACCTCTCTACTGGGGGACCTAGGGAAGGAACGCAGGGATTCCCTTACAGGAAACCATACTGTGGGTAGACGAAATCCTGCACCACTTGGGATGGATAAAATCCTATATATAAAAGGGATAAACCACCTACCAACTGGTGCGGGAAATTGCCCATCCACAGCAGGGGATGGTTTATAAGGGTCATTCTATTTCTCATTCCCTGCCTATCGCACCAGCAAGTTAGACCGCACGCTGATTTTCCACCCCCTCTTAAAATGGAGTTCGTTGGGAGGTGCCTCACACGGGAGGTGACTCAAACGGGCGCAGCAGGTCTCCCTAATGGATGGCCCAACAAGACATGTGGTTTCCCTGAGCTGTTCCGACCGAGAACGCTCAAAGAAGACGCATGTTTAAGAAATTATCCAATGATTGATTCTTTGGCTTAGAACCCCACAAACCCGTTCTAAGTGTTTAGGCCGCAGTAGCTCACTTGGGTCTGTCTTTTTAAGGGCTCCCAAAAACAAATGCTGCGGGTTTCCTTTTGGTGTTCCTGTAAAACCACCAAAAATGAAACACACCCACCCACCCACCCACCCACCCACCCACCCACCCACCCACCCACCCACCCACCCACCCACCCACCCACCCACGCCACCCACCCACCCACCCACCGCACCCACCCAAACCCACCCACCCACCCACCCACCCACCCACCCACCCACCCACCCACCCACCCACCCACCCACCCACCCACCCACCCACCCACCCACCCACCCACCCACCCACCCACCCACCCACCCACCCACCCACCCACCCACCCACCACCCACCCACCCACCCACCCAC